>JAJONI010001036.1:0-15590 GCA_022190145.1 Pezicula rhizophila
AACTACCCTGGTCTTTACATTTTATAAAGTACACACATTCCTCCCCTTATAATTCTATACCTTCCACTCTTGCTTCCTTTTTTGTATATTCAATTCAATTCAGAAGAGGAAGAAGAGGAAGAAGATCCTAATCTTTAATGATATTAACTCTTTTTTGATTTAACGTGTTGGATTATTGCTTTGGTTTCCGGTGTACATAGATAGCTGTAGCTGTGCACTGATAACGAGGTTGGTACTGGTACTTGTAATAAGGTTATATATAGTTTCTTAATTGGTTTGGTTGTGTATTGTGTAGAGGAGTTGGTGTGTAGAGGAGTTAGATAGGTTGGGGTTAGGTTTCGAAGTTGTTTATCATGATGAGAGGGATGGCATGGCATGATATGGTATGGGATGGGATGGGATGGGGTGATATAAGGTGAGGTTGGTTTTATGGGATTTATATTTGTGTGTGTGTGGTGTTGGACTTACTTGGGTTTTGGTGGGGATTTGGACATGGGTTTGGGTTTGTTGTATCATAGGGTGAAGGAAGAACGTGCTTTGACTGAATTTGGGAAGTATGGTGACTTGAGGAACTGAAATTGGATAAGCAACTCGATTAATTGGTCAGCGTAAAGTGATTTCGACCTTAGTTCCATTAGCCTTAATTTGGGCTGTTTTAATGACCAGGTTAACTGCGGTTACCAAGCTGATTAATTTGAGTTATTTGGTTTTGCGGCAATTTTACTTCGTTCTCAGCTTTGGCGCTTTAAATATCACTTTCACCATTGAAGGGCACCCCGCGCTAGTGTCGCTTGATATTTCTCTCCTTCTCTGCTAGTCTAACCTATCCAATTTCTCAAACAACATCAACAGTCCAACTTCAACCATGGAACCCCCAAATAAGAAGCCGAAGGTTTCTCCGTAAGCCAATCTACATTCTACTAAGCTAACATATTGTGCTGACTTCAATATGAGGAAATCTGAGCAGGAGGCTCCTACCAAGATTGTGGTTCTTGTCGGCAAAGCTGAGATCAAGGTCCGCGTTCCCAAGCGCCAGATCTGCGATGAGTCCCAGTTCTTCAAGGCTGCATGCAAGAAATCCTGGCTCTCTGATCGTGACGTTGTTGGTGTGTATTATCTTCTTACTCACCCCTAACTTATTATTGGAACTGATATCCGTATCCTTTTAGTGCGCCTAATCAAAGAAGAGCCGGAGTTGTTTCGCATTTTTGCCAGTTGGGTGAAAACAAAGGATATCAAGGAGGCCGACATTCCGGTCAATATCTCTGCTCAGAGCATGTTATCCTTACCCAGGGATCCCGTTGCAGTGCTTGGTCAGAAGTTGACACAACTTTTCTTCTTGGGTTCCGTCTTACAAGCGCCAAACTTCCAGAATGCAATTATGGACCTACTCGTTTCCAAAGGACAATCATGCTTTGAACAAGGGTTTCGATTTCTCGGGCGCACCATCGTTGAGCTGGTTTACAGAAATACGGACCTTGAAAACTCCCCACTCCGACAGTACATTCTTGATGAGATCTTAGCCAATTGTCAAGTTGGGCAAATACCTAACATCATACCCGAAGGCGGAAGCACATGGGCTCGCCAATTCACCACCCAGCTTATGCAATACGCTTTTCACACGTTGCGCAACTTTGAAGGTGAACACCAAATGGCACCTCCTTGGGATCGGGATCTGTGCAGATACCATTTTCATCCAAGCAAGCCAGAACGATATTCGTGCACTGAAGCTGTCGTCGTGAGCGAGTCTGCATGAGGTGGTCAGTCAAGTTCACTTGGTCACTCAAATGAACTTAACCGCTTAGATGGACCCGGTCACTCAAATAAAGAAGTTTGTAGCTGAAATCAAATCAGTAACCAAGAACTCAATGATCCAAAAATGAAATCATTTACATTAATCAAGTCATCCTCTTGCATATCTCTTCTTCCCCTTCAACTCTTCTATCAACTCTCCACAACTAAATCCCTCCTTCCCCTTTCCCTTCCTAAAATACAAATAATGAACACACATCCCTCTCCCTTGCATAACCTTAAGCGATCAACTAACCCAATAAATAGTCTCACCCTCTAAATAGATCCAGCCAGCAACCCTAAAAAAAAACTCACACTTCAACTTACTATTCTATTCAAATGTACAAAAAAATCATAATTATCATTCGCACCAGGATCCATAACCAATTTGTTGCAGTGCCCACGGAGTGCAAAATCAATCAAATCCTAAAGGTCCCTATGTATCTCATTCTAAATAAACTCCAGCTGTCTCTCAATCAAAATCTAACCTCTAATTGAAAACTTCTAAAGTAATCGAAGCCGACACTGTGCACACATTTACAAAACTGCATAAAAATGATCTCCGAGCTTGCTGTTCTCAACCTTCTTTTTTCTTTCTTTTGCTTTCTTCTGTTGGAGGCTTAATAGACTAGCTAAGAAGGTTTTAAATATTCTTCTATGCTAATCTATAAGAGGAGGGATGGAAAATTGCTCTTTCTGATGCCTAAAGTAAGCGCATGTATTTTTCGGAAGAAATCTTTTGGTCCGAGGCGGACTCAGTATTTAGCTAAGTTCGCCAAAGTTGGTTTCACAATTTTCAACACTTCCTAATTCTCAACGCCCAGCCTCCTGGGTGATCTTGCGTCGTCGCCTTGCTGCTTCGAAATTTCGAGAGCATAGCGAATCTATACAAGTTAATTCTTTTTTTCCCTCACATTTTTATCTAGGAGTTTACTATGATCGTAAATGCTAGATTCTTGTAAGCATCGTCGATTATGGGTATCTTAATATCTTGTCCTTGGGATTACCTTGTATAATGCAAAGTGTATTGACCTAGAGAAAATTGATTCCTATTAACCGAGCTACCGCAGTGTGATGACATCGCTTAGCGAGGTGTGTATCCTTGGTAATCGTGAGCTACGTGTACCTATAACTTGCATGTCAACCTTGATAATACTTTAGAAAAAAGATAGTACGAAGTTACATGTTAACCAGCCTCTTTATCCTTGCTAATGTGGAGGGTAATCGATAAACCGTCGTTATTGCCAATATTAATGACTCGCTTAGGTAGAATCCGTATTCTGTGTCTTTAGTGCTACTCATGCTAATATTAGCAGTTCTTAAACCATTGAGAAGTTCTATGAACAGATTCTTAAACTCCTGGGTTCAAGATATTAAAGCTTCAACCACTTTCAAAGACATGATTTTGTAAAAAGGGTATGTTGGAAAAGCATGTTTTTAAGCGAGGGACAGTTCTTTTTTTAAAGAGGAGTGGGCCGTTGTTTAGGTATCGGTCATTCGTATGAACAGCGACGTTTCAAAGTGTCAGACTCATAACATCGGGTGCTTGATTTCAGTTTGTCAACGTGGCCAGAGCCTGCAGGTGCATATCTTGCAAATCAAGCGTTTTTAGATTCGATGAAAGGAACATATCCGCTGAATGATGACCAGGTATCGGGTGCCCTTCGCCTTTAACGTTATAGTCGACTCTTAAATTGTGTTCAACTTTCGTACCGTTGAATCGTAGATACTGGAGTCGTGCCAGAGGACCAATGACATGAGCCCTTGTTATTTAGCGAGGTAAGGAGCGAGAAGTAGCTTGTTATCTCGCGCCTAAGCTCAACTGGGAGAGTAGATAGATTGAGTGGCATTTAGTTTCAGTATGCGAGGGTTGTGTATGATGATGTAATGGAAAGAAGTAGTGCTGTTTGCAGGCACGAAGATCTTGAAAAGTATATTCAAGAGGTAGATTTTGCCTGTCTACACAAAAACTCCCACAAATCAAACCATAGGCCACTGAAGCGTGAGAAGCGTGTTTCTTCATTCATCGGCATCAATCTTTAATAAGTAATAAGTAGTCCACTTCCTAACACATCCGCCGCGTGCCCTACCATTATTTCTCTGCAGAAAACAGAACGAGAACTATGTACAAAACCATACTATCTTCATGGACAACGAAGTGGAACTAGGGGCTAGGGCAATTAGTTCGTCAAACCATGCATATAACACCACCCCATCCATCCATCGATCCATCTGTCCCCCCCTTATCCAGGTTTCATCCATCATGCTAATTAAGCGACGCCAATACCATGCTTAAGCGCCCAGAACAAAAATTCCATTCTATCATGATACCAAGCCAGCCACGGAACACCTCTTAAGATATGAAATAAACTTCAAACTATTCCCCAAATTCTTCGACCAAACTTATATTTAAGTGTCGGTACGGTAGAATTTCTTGTACAACAGATGCAAGAACAGGTTGACATTCAGTCTCATGCTTCCCTCAAAAAGATCCATGTACTGGTGGTTGGCAAACTGGGCTGCAAGCAAGGAGTCCATGGGCACTTGGGCGCTGGCACCAGGGATCTGGATGCTGCCTTTGCTTCCTTCGATAAAAAAGACACCAATTTCGTCGCAAGAAATTGTAAGGTTGATCTTGTCCCAGTCCCTATCGTTGTAACCTTTCCATGAGACCATCACGCCTTTGTCTGATAGTGTACGGATTGAGTATTTGAAGGATCCAAATTTAGGCTTTCGGCCGGACCGTTCGAGTTCCTTCTCATGATTGTACTGTTTGGAGAACGGCATGAGGAATCGCTTTTTACTATGCTAATGTCAATACAGTAAATTGGTTTGCAGCAATATCGGACTTACCCTTTCTTTTGCAATGTCATCATGGCTTGTTCAATGTAATTGTCGTAGCTCTTCCTTTGTAACTCGAGCCACTCTGCTTTCTCGTTCAAATTGCCTAATGTGAGCTTCACTCCTTCCAATTCCCGTTGACGTTGTACACGTCTTCGGCTTTTGGTACGGATGTCAAGCGCGATGGCGTTGAGAATGTCCTGATAGTAGTTGTGTCGTGAGATACGGCCGAATTGTTCAAGTCGCATGATGTTTTCCAAAGCTGTCCGTTTCAGCTCCGCATATGACAGGGCAGTAACATCTACTAAAGTATTGGCGTCCGAGTAAGCTCCTCGGGTTTTGCTCCCAGCGCCAAATTCCTCGTGGAGCAAGCTAAACCACTTCTGATCATCTTCTCGGCTGATTGGCCGAACAAGAATTTCCATCAAGTTCGGTCCTGACTGAATACGGATGATATACAATATGCAACGTTTCGTCTCCATGAACAGCGCTTTTACTTCAGCTTCTGGATCTTCAACATCATGTAGTTTGGGAGTGAGACTCATGTGAATTTCGCCTGAAGTAACACCAACCATTTCGCTCTCGTTGTTCTTTGCACTTCCAAGTTCCTGGACCATTTCTCGAAACATATCGTCCCTGTTGGGGCAGATGAAGGCAAGGTCGATAGAGATAAGGTTGTGTATGGAAAATATGTCTGCCATTTTGATGTACAGGGTGGGCTTAGACTTAGCGTACAGGTCGTTGAACTCGTCTATATCAAAAGTACTCTCTGCATCCGGGACAGAGATAAAGCCTTCGAATATGAGTCTTGTTCGCTCAATGGCATCTCCGACATAGGCGTTAAGCGGCTGCAAGTAGATATTCTCACCACCAAATAGTCTTCCAGATGCGACTTGGCCAAGTACCTTGGCCACCTCTCCCAGGTTACGTTTCTGCAGCGGCGTCAGTTGTCTCTCAATGACACCACCAGATTGAGGCTCGAGTAAAGCTGGCTGGAAGTAAAATTTCCATATCCAATTTCCAACGATCTGTAAAAGGTGGTGCTGAGGTTCTCTTGGGAAACGTTCGATAAGAGCGTCGAAAGTTTGTTGGGCAATGAACCGGACACCGTAAGGCATTTTGTGCATGAGGGATTCCATGGCGAGAAGAACCTGATCAGAGATTTCTCGAAGATCACGGAGATGATCGATGAACATTTCACGAGTTTCTGGGTCCTTAATTGCAAGGTCTCGGGGGATATCAAGGGGCCTGTGGCTTGGACGCCCAGTTCGGAGCTCTTCGTTATTGATGGCGGACCGGTAAATTTGCATCGGGTCACTCTCCAGGTCCAGCGCAGGGTCTTCGATGATGTTTTCCAGGATGATGGGGCTGAGAACCTCTCGGAGAAACTTACGGTCCCTGGGCGATCGGGTATAATTGGCTAGAAGCTTGGTCCAGAAGAAGTTGCCGCGGAGGTATTCTTGAATAGAGTTTACACCATCAACTTCTTCCTTGACTGACCGAGCAATCAGCTTGAGCAAGTAGTATTCTTCACGCCTCTTTTGTGCATATCCAAAAAGACCCATCATCAATGTCTCAATCCTTTTGCTCTCTTTCTCAGAAGTGCCCTGTTCTCTGACTCTCTTGAACAGTCGTGCAAGATATTGTGGTTGGGTTTGCAGAGCGAAGAATAGTTGTTGGTAGGATTCAAGCTTCTTGCGAGAATTTTTATTGAGGGCTTTGAGATCGAAAGAATTGCCGTTGGATGCCATGGAGCTGTTTGCAAGCAAATTTCCGCCATGTCCACCAAAGTTCTTCTGGTGCCTCACAACCTCATCCAGGGTGATTTTGTTCTTGACAAGAAGAGCAATCTTGATATCGAGCTGATCAATATATTGCTCTGCCATCTCGTTTTGGCGAACCTGTTGAACGACGGTTTTTCGTAGGCGCTCAAATTCAATCTCTTCATTGAAGTCAAAGTCGCTGTCATTCAGAAGATGCACAAAGTTTTTGACGGTATTTACTGGCGGGTTCTTGCCAGTGGTGAGGTTCTTGTACGCTTCTCCCTGAATCTTGCCACGGACAAAGCTCTGGATTTTCACCACCTTCATCATATTCTCCTTGAAAAATCGCTGCTTCTCTTCAAATCTAGCTCGTGTCAAGGAAGCCTTGGCAGCCGCCTGGATTGCAACAATAGAGTCCTCTTCTGCCTCTAGCTCGGCTAAAACCATTCCAATGTCGTTTCGAAGGAGCACAGCACGAGACAAAGCTTGCAATTGAGTGATCTCGGCTTCGTGTGATCGAAGCTCATCAAGAACGAGCTCAATTTGCTGGCGCTGTAAGCATCCACGAGCAAAGGCTTGCAACTTGGTGATCTCGCCCGTCTGTGCGTTCAACGCCTCATAATCCTTGGCTAATCTTTGTCGGAGCAGCATTCCACGAATCGCTGTCTGAACATCCAAGATAGATGATTCTTCACTCGCTAGTTCTGATAGCGTTTCTGCGACCTCACGTCTAACAGCAGCAGCACGAAGGAAGGCTTGTATGTTAGCGAAGCTTTCAGAGTTAGCCTTCATTTCTGCTTGGTCAGCCTCGAGCTGGGTTCGGACAAGGTTGCCACGGGCAACGGCTTGAAGAGCTCTCCAAATTGGAGTAGATTCATGAAGAGCTTCCTGTTGACGAGAAACCTGGTCTCTGGTTAGCATGGCTCTGGCAAATGCCTGTATAGCCTTTATTGAAGATTCTTCGCGCCAGAGATCCTCATAGTCGTCCGAAACCGCCTTCCTAAGCATCATTCCTCGGATTGCCGCTTGTAGGCTCTTCACTGGACCTGCCATTCTTTTCGTTTCTTGTTCTTGGGCAGCCAGTCTTTTGCGAGACAGCAAACCTCGGATTTCTGCTTGCAATTCCCTTACACCAAGTTCCTCGTGTCGTAACTGAGATTTCGTCATGCGTACCTCGTCTCGGGCTTTCTTTGCCCTAATTAGGTTCTGAAGCTTTAGGATATCCCCTTCCTGGCTTTTCCAAAACGCATCTCTGCTGGATTGTCGTTGACGAACCAAGAAACCTCTGACACCACTTTGGAGATTGACCGCAAACTTCCGCATGTTTAGGCGGTATTCGACAATTTGCCGGGCAAAATCTCCACGGATCCTTGACTGCAGTTCGATAATCGCCCCTTCCCAGTCCCATAGGTTATTCATTATATCGCCCAGCCGCATCCGCACGGCGGCGCCTCGGATTTGAGCTTGAAGATCCAGGATAACAGCTTCGTTCTCGCCAAGTTCTCGATCGATCCGATCCTGTTCAGATTCCACTGGTTCAGGTTCAGGTGTAGGTTCAACACCAAAATCAGCGCTCATGTTCCCGAAACTGGGCATGCTGACACCAGCCTTGTCCAATCCTTTCTGCATTGCCTCTAACTCATGATGTTCGAACTCCAGCTGTCCTACCAAATTTCCAATACGAAAATCAACAATGCCTTTCCTATACAACAACCAACTTAGAGCGTGGATGCAATAGATGACTTTTGGTATGTTCTTTTTCTCGTAGAGATCTATGAGCTCGAATCGGAAAAGATCTGGGAGTTCTATTTCTGCAAGAAACCTGAAGAATATCGCGATATTATCTGAATGTCGGAACTGAAGCTTGGGGCTGCGGAAAATACGTATTCGGCGCTCCGGGTACAAGGCCTCGACAATCTCAGCCAGGGTGACACCATCTCTCAGTGCCTCCTCCAGCTGCACAATAGGTGGTATCTCGCGATGGAGAATATCTTCCATCCATTCCTTTGCTTCTCCAATGTGGCACAGGTACTCATAGGCTTGTAAGAACTGGCGTTGCTTATCCATCCAGTTCCGACCTTCCCATCCAAATCCATTGCTCTTGGCTTTTTTATCGCCCTTTGAATTGTCACTCCGTTGTAATTTTCGCCTACCATGAAGACCAACTACCTCTTGTGCCGGTGTTGTGATATTGAATTCATCAGGGGACGAATTTGCTGCAAATTTGGAAAGGGTACGGAGTTGACTCGTGGAAGACTTTTCAAGACTCTGCAGCTCGGGTTGAGTCAATGGGTTGTGAGGGTGTTGAGGTCCATGGCTTCGTACATTGCCTCCACGGCTTATAGAGTCCGAACGGCTGAGGAGCATGGAGGTGGGTCGTAGAGAGAGTGGAACTGAAGATATTGGTGAAATAGGCGAACTTGATGCATAAGGATCTGGAGATGATGATTTGCCGTCCATGCTCTGGGCTCGAATATGCATGAAAGCACTTTTATTCTTGATCGGAGATGGTGGGGAGTGCGGATCATTGTAGGATGGTTTAACATCCATGCTCTGGCCTCGAGACCTACCCAGAGGCACAGTTCCCGATACTGGTGACGGCGATCGCAACACGTAAGGGTCAGTGTATGATGGCTTTTCAGTTCCAACTTTTGGCGATGACGATCGCAACATGGAGGGGTCGGGGTATAAGGGTTTCTCGTTTCTAGTTTTTGGTGATGACGATCGCAACATGGAGGGGTCGGGGTACGAGGGTTTCTCGTTTCTAGTTGTTGGTGATGATGATCGCAACATGTAAGGGTCGCTGTATGAGGGTTTTTCCGTTATAGTTCTTGGTGATGGCGATCGTAACGCATAGGGGTCCGGGTATGAGATTTTCTCATCCATGCTCTGTGTTCGAGTGTGTAGAAAGGCAGCTTTGTTCTTGATCGGTGATTGCGGGGAATACGGATCATTATATTTCACATCCATAGTCTGACCTCGAGAGCGACTAAGAGACGTAGTTCCAGACACTGGTGATGGTGATCGTAGGGCGAATGGATCGTGGTATGAAGGCTTCACGTCCATGCTCTGAGTTCGTGTGTGTAGAAAAGCGGCCTTATTCTTGACGGGGGGTGAGCCAGGCGGTGGCGGTAGAGGACGAAGAGTGTCTCGAATACTTTTGTATTGGTTTTCCGGACTCGGGTCACTCGGTCTCCTGTTCTCATTGGCAGTTGGCGACATCAACGTTGCCTCGCTGATTCCGTGTTTGTGACCATAACCACTAGAAGCAAGCGACGAGAGTGTGCTTGTACGACTCAGGTCAAAAGCACTTGAGGAATTGGAGTACGCCGAGGAATTTGTTGAAGCATTCGACGGTTGGCGCCTGGTGCCGTTGTAGTCGATGTTCTGCGTCTGTCGAAGTGGATGGCGGTACGACATCACGATGTCTGTCTGGAGTAACTGCAATTGCAGATGCTAGGTGTATGTCTTCGCCGAGTCCCAAGTAGTCGAACACATCTATGCTGTGCGCATGCAAAAGGAAGGCCGCCTGAGTGGCCGGGTGGTTGGACAACGGTTGCGAATTCTCAAAGCGTAGAGACCGACAGTACTTATATGAGAAGAGCTTTCGAGTGTGTGTTCCCAGTCGTCGAACTGCGAGAGGTCGTCTGGTCAAGGAGATAATTACAGCGCCCTGCGCAAAAGCGAACGTCGAAACTGTGAATAGACAATTATAACGACGAAGAAAGGGAATTGTCAAATTCAGACAGAGAGGAAAGGAGATTGCGTGTACGGCCTGTACAGCAATTGTTGTACCTTTTGGTCCTTATGGGTTTATTTGGGAGGGAGGGGAGGGGTTGGGTAGCACCGGGAAAAAAAGAACAGGCGCCTAGAGAAGTACCGTAAACAAAAACATTGGGCTGCGCCAATCAGCGTCATCACCCCAGCCTCCTGTGACAACGGGTTCTGCCACTGGTGCCACCCTGGTCCGATTGTCAGATTTGGCAGCGGTGAGCCCATTTTCGCGACCCTAGCGCGGACCCCTCGAAAAATCGCACGCTATAATTTTTTCAGCTTCGGAATTTTCTTCCTCTTCTCTTCTTCTCTCTTGGGAGAAGGAAACTTCAACCCGTCGACTGTACATTTTCACTCCCAGCAAAAATTGTACGTCCCAGGTCGACTATCTCTTTGTTCTCACCTCTATCCTATCTATTTCCCATTTCACACGTCAATTCTTCGAGATGCCTCACACAAATGGCGTAAGCGCTGCATCGTTCTTTGGCCCCGCCAAGAACATCCTGGACTTCACTACTGCGCAGGCTGAGTTGAAGAAGTATGAGGAGAGTGATGGATTGGCTATTGGCGATTTGCTCGACTCGAAGAAGCATGGTGGCTTGACCTACAATGACTTTCTTATCCTACCTGGGTACATTGGCTTCGCTGCATCCGAGGTCTCTCTCGAGTCCCCAGTTACCAAGCGCGTTACCCTTAAGACTCCCTTTGTCTCATCACCCATGGACACAGTCACCGAGCACGAAATGGCTATCCACATAGCTCTGCAGGGAGGACTCGGTGTTATTCACCACAACTGCTCTGCCGATGAGCAAGCTGAGATGGTCCAGAAGGTCAAGCGATACGAGAATGGTTTTATCCTCGACCCAGTTGTGCTTAGCAAGGATGCCACTGTCGGTGAAGTTAAAGAACTGAAGGAGAAGTGGGGATTCGGCGGTTTTCCAGTAACAGGTGAGGATAACCTTTTCTTTTCTTTTTCTTTTTTTGCCAGGCACACCCCAGCACGCTTTAATGATTATTAAAATTGATAAATAACTTTCGTTCATCCGTATTGACCGCAAGGTTGTGGGGATAAAATCTATACTTTTTATGAACACAAAGTGGAAAATCAGCTATATCTTTTCATCGAGGGGACTTTTACAATTGCTAATATATGCCATAATAGAAACCGGCAAGCTGGGCTCCAAGCTCATTGGAATTGTCACCAACCGAGATATCCAATTCGAGGATGCCGACGACACCCTTGTGTCCTCCGTCATGGTTACGGACCTGATCACTGCAGCCCACGGAACCACATTGATCGAGGCCAACAAGATTCTCGCAAAGTCTAAGAAGGGAAAGCTCCCAATTGTCGACAAGAGTGGCAATCTTGTTTCTATGATCTCACGGTCTGATTTGACCAAGAATCAATATTTCCCCCTCGCTTCCAAGCTCCCAGACTCCAAGCAGCTGATCTGCGCTGCTGCAATTGGCACCCGACCAGAAGATAAGATCCGCTTGCAGAAGTTGGTTGATGCTGGTTTGGATATTGTCATTCTTGACAGCAGCCAGGGCAACAGCATGTACCAAGTCGAGATGGTGAAGTACATCAAAGAGAAGTACCCAGGCCTCGATGTCATTGGAGGAAACGTCGTCACCCGTGAGCAGGCCGCGACGCTTATTGCCGCTGGTGTTGATGGTCTTCGTATTGGTATGGGAAGTGGCAGTGCTTGCATCACACAAGAAGTTATGGCTGTCGGTAGACCTCAAGCTGCAGCGGTTTACAACGTTTCCTCATTTGCCGCCAAGTTTGGCGTGCCATGCATGGCCGATGGCGGAATTCAGAATGTCGGACACATTGTCAAAGGTCTGGCCCTGGGTGCTACTACTATTATGATGGGTGGTCTTCTGGCTGGTACTACGGAGTCCCCAGGTACCTCCTTCGTAAGCCGAGAGGGCAAGCTAGTCAAAGCCTACCGTGGAATGGGTAGCATTGATGCCATGCAAGATAAGAAGGCTGGTGCCGGAGCGGGTGTTAAGGAGAGCCAGAAAAGCAATGCTGGGACTGCTAGATACTTCTCTGAAGGAGATAGCGTTCTTGTTGCTCAAGGTGTTTCTGGCTCGGTTGCTCACAGAGGGTATGTTGTTAATATCTTAATTTTATTTTGTGAACCCCGCTAACTAGTTTCAGTTCGGTTACGAAATTCGTTCCATACCTTGCGGCTGGTGTCAAGCACTCTCTTCAAGACTGTGGTCAGAAAAGTTTGCACGAACTGCACCAAGCTGTTGCCAATGGCACAACTAGATTCGAGCTTAGAAGTGCCAGTGCACAACTCGAGGGTGGAGTCAACATGGAGAGCTACGAGAAGAAGCTTTACGCATAGATTTGAATGGGAAAGGATTGGAAAAGTTCTGTCAGGTATAAGTCAGTTGGCGTTCCGGCGAACCGGCGCAAGTAATGTGGTATTTGGCACTTGTGTTTTTATGATTTGAGATCAATACCAAATATCAGCTTTTTGCATTTATCTCTGCGGCTCAATCGTGCCGAGATGTCTGTTGATTCCGAGGAATCAATGTATACTGTTTCGATTTTCATTCTCGACACAGTATTGGCGTATTGCTTCGATGAAGCTCACGAGTCCGGACCCAGCCATTATTTACTAGTGATTCACTAATTGCTAGTTAGCGTGAAGCGACAACCAAAAGCCAGTTCCAAACCTAGACTTGTTGAATCCCTCTTGCAGCAGTGCAAGATGATCTTCACTGACTTTATCTGTCTACGTACGGATATTTCGGTTTCCGGTCGCTTGCGCCTCTGTAACCCACGTATGATAGGACATAGCTGTCCGAGTTAGCATCACGGTTGTATCTGGAATCAGTACGGAGTAAGCTCCTTGTCGGCTCCACGAGCCTCAGCTTAACCGTATTCTAAGTAGTTGATCTCACGGGATTGTCTGGAAGTTGTATGTGAGTAGCTAGCTCGTTGCGCTAAAGAAAATTAGGCGTAGTCAGATTACTTGGCCGAGTTATGTCTGTTTGTGTGCAAAGAAACACAGATTTACTAGAGAGGCTCAAGGATGCTGTAGTTGCAGTATCAGCTGGAGAATTGCAATTAGCTGTGCACCTAGCAGTTGCTTTGATTTTTAATTTTTTGCTGAGAGTAAGTCAAGTGAGTGCTTGCTTACTGTGGAAAAATAACCGACGGCATGGGGCAACTACCCGCATACCAGTTAAGGAGTACCCCATCGTAGTTCAAAAGAACTCTGACAGCTTCCAGACCCGTCACCATGCACTTCTTGTATTCAGCGCCAACTTTTAGCAAGCAAACCAGAATCAACCTTTACGTTTCGGATCCATCACTGGTGTTACGATTCAGAATTTCTTGTCTACTTATCTCGAACTATTTAGCTGATTATTTGGCTTCTATTTGCTAATTTAACCATGAGTAACTGACTGGATTTATGTAACTCATAGGTGCCCTTCAACTTGAAATTTGGCTTCATCAATCCTCCAACTCAGTCCGGCTGTTCCTTTCTAAGCTCGGTTTCTCACTAGCTTCCGCCATTGTGTCCAGCGACAACATTGGAAAAGGAAGCCACTACCCTGTCATACCCAAAACTCAACACTCATTAACACTTTTAACACAAAACACTCAACTTCTCATAAAGAAAACCGTAACCAAACACATCGGCAAAACTACACACAAATGCAACTCATACCCTTCCTCTCACTCCTCCATCTCACATCAGCTTCCTTCCCAGCCGACTTCCTGTTCCACGCCCGCCAAACAATCTTCACAACCGTCACAACCGTAACCACCATAGCCCAAACACCACTCGTCACTAGTCCACCAAGCCTTGACCAAAATCCAGCTTGCGCCCTTATAGGCACAGCTCTCTATATCTGCGAATCATTGACCCCATCCTTCGCAGCTCTAGAACCTACAGATCAAGCATCTTGTCTCTGTTACTCTAGTACATCTTGGGTTCCCAATGCTTTCGATGGTGCTATGGCTATTTGTATTGGTTACGTCAAATCAATGGCTGATGAATCATATACGGCAATCGCGAACTTGGAGGAATTTTGTAACTCTGTTGGAGATATTGGTGGAACTGATAGCCTTGCTGGAGGAGGAAGAACGACGTCAGTGGTTGGCGGAATTAGATCAATTGTCGTTACAGCTACAGGAAGAGCAGGAGATGATTCAACAACGACTGGAAGAGGTGGGTTGAGTAATGGAGAATCGGCTTCGGATGGGAGCTCAACCACAACTGGATCTTCTATCTCTTTACCAGCAAGTACCCTCTCAAGTATCATCAACAGTCAGCTCTCATTAGGATCCTTCAATACCAATCCAGTCACGACATACGCATCGTCCTCAACTCAGGCATCAGCAAGATCAGTAACATCATCATCTTTCGACACATCACAACTAGCTAAAGCAAATACAGATACGCTTACAGCATTACCAACAAGTGTCGTTATTACAGTATTAACAAGTATAATTTCACCTACACCTGCAGTGGCCAGCAGCTCTTCATCAATTGCTACAATATCTACCAGTACTGTTTCATCAGCAGCCGCCAGCAGCTCTTTGTCAACCAGTACCGGCTCTTCTACTCCAATAATCTCCATTAGCTTCGTTTCTTCAACATCTGGCACCCCTGAAGCAGCGACTTTAGAAACACCAACTCGCTCGACTGCTGAGCATAAAAGCTCTAGCTCCTCAGGTTTACCCAGATCTTCTACACAGTCAACCACCGAGTCAACCAGCTTGGCTAGCGATAACTTGCATCACGATAAGGTGATTTGGCATACTTACGACGTGTATATCCTTTCATTTCTTCTCTCATTTGCCATGATAATCCTCATGCTCCTCATAGCATTCCTCAAAAAACACTTCTGCTGTAGCTTCGGTACTCGAGATTGGCTCCCATCCCCAAGCCCGAATTTTCGCTGGGCAGGAAAGGGGAAAACATGGAGAGGCAAGCCAGGAGCTTGGACGAGGATTAGGGGGGAGAAGGGAGGTTCACTAGGGAGCTTTGCTGATACGGAGATTGAGGTTTTGGAGCCTAAAGGTCCTATGATGATTGAGTATCACGATGAGTTACATAATCGGATTTGAGGCAATGCTGTATTGTTAGACGGGAGTGACGATGGGACTAGGAGTATTGATAATAATAACCATAGTGGGATAAGCCCCTTAGAGTACTATAGATAACATTCTACAGTAGCCTTTTTTCACTAGTCTATAAACTAGCTTTTCACTACAAGTTACTCACATCAAGTGAATTGTCAGGTAACTTATCAAAGTAGAAAACAAGTAAGTTCCAGGCTACACAGGTCAAGATAACCCTAACCCTACCTAAAATAAATAAGCTACCTGAATTAAGCGAGGTACTAAACCTACCATAGGTATATATACTACTTACAAAGCGGGAAGAG
>JAJONI010001037.1:0-15539 GCA_022190145.1 Pezicula rhizophila
TCTTCCTATACTAGAAGCCGTTATAAGCACCTTAAAGTTATCCTATAAGAAGACTATTATCTTGGATTAATATAAACCTAGTTTTTCTAGCAAGTGCTCGCAAATAGCATTTAGCATAGAAGGTGTTATACTTCGCTTTCATCTAATGCTGTTTCGAGGAGCTCTTAGGGTACCTAAATAACGAACTTTCGAGCGCATATCTCGGAGAGAACGGGGAGTACATCTAGCAGCTTTAGCTATTTTAGTATTAGTTGACTTACTAAATATCATATTATCAATTATCTCGAGCTGTAACTGTGTAAGATTCGGTGCTATGCTAGAAGCCGTTTGCCTTCAGGTAATACATTCCACGCAGATGCACGACACAACAGGTCAACATAGAGACTCAAAGGACACGGTTGTAAACCGATTTTATCCCCCTTCGCAACGCCTTGCCTATTCTTTGTCTTGGTCCATGTACCTTTATTTTAAAGTGGACGAGTTTCACCTTTTGCTAGCCATTCTCCGAATTTGAAATAAAGCTATTATCTCTATTCCGTTGATTAATCTTAACCCCATTGACCGCAGAGCGGTGCCGCTAACTAACCGCGTTGGAAGCGAAAAGGAAAAAACGTTGTCTGAGACTACCTTAGAATTAAGGTACTAAATGATAGTATATTGTAGAATAAGCCTACAGCTACCCTCACATCGTCTCTTTAAAATTGGCAATCCCTTTATATTAGAACCCTGACCCTAAACCCTAAAACGTTGTAGCCTAGCAGAAGAGGAGTTGTTGCGCATAAAAACTTGTTCTAAGACGAGGAGGATTAATAGCAGGTCGTACGAATGAAGTTATTATACAGAGTCGCATTATTATTACTTGGATGGGTTAAGCGACTACCTTTTTATAAGTCTGATTTGTTACGTTGATTTTGCAATGAAATCGTTGAAATATTTAAATACCGTAGTTGTAAAGGGGTTCGGCTTCTAAAAAGGCACTTAAAAATATACATTGTGACCTCTTAAGTGCAATGTTGCTAGATGGAAAGAGCTGCGAGGTATAATGCAAGATTTTGGTATTATAGGGGAAGGTGCAGGAAGCAAATCTGGTGGCGGCACCGATTTCTGAGTAGGAGTGCGGTTAATTATAACAAGGCAATTAATATTGCTGTGGTATAATAGGACTGCGACAGCGGGTGGTCATTACATCCTGTGATGTCGTACTCTTAAAGAGGTGGGAGCGTGTAAGTGGGAGGTTGAGGTTGCATCTACCTCACTTATCCCATTTGATTCTCATCCTTGCAAATTATTCTCCCAATTTATTTCATATAGGCTAGGGCGGCAAATCATGGAATTCTGCACCCTTTATCTCAAGCCAGCGTCTTGCACTTGCCTTGTCAAGACTAATTTGGCCTTTGGAGACGTGATCTGCCCATGACTTCTCCTCACGCCATTTCTCATCAGGATCGGATCTTATGCGTTCTTGCTGCAGCCAAATCTGCCGCAGGGCCTCCGATTTACCTCCAGGTCCAAGTTTCAATGGGAAGGGAGGAGTACGGGGGGATTGTATGCTCCGAGGAAGGCTGGGAGGTGATTCGTCGAGACATGGCTGCTGCTTTACTGGGTCGAGCGCATCGAAAGAGGAAGAAGAAGAGTAACATCGGGCCCGTTTTCGTGGTCTGGTTTCCTCCTTCTCCATCCCCTTCTCCATCATCTCCGGCAAGGCTGCTGTATCATCTGGAAGGACCGCTTGTGTTCTGCCTCGCTTCTTCGGACTTCGTGACCGCGATGCCTTCGCTCCAAGCTGTGCACATTCCTCGGGAGAAAAATGCACACCACTCATGGCCGCAGCCTCACTTGCAATGTTCAAGCCCGTGAGCCACCGTGCTTTCCGCCCTTTCAAGAATGATTCCAGCCATGGGAAAATAGTCCATGCAAAGCGCGCAAATATGAACTCAATGCTATTAAATAAATGTTGCGTACGACAATTGTGAAATGCGTCCTCCAGCTCATCCGATGCTTCCACCATATGCACAACTAAACAAGGCGCGCTGTCTGCTTCGGGTGATATCTTGGGCACGATGACAAATTTGGGCTTATCGAATGCAATATGCAAATCAGCTCGAAGGAGGAAAGTATTTGCAATATCGTACATGCTGTCGGAGTTGCTGGTGTTGTACCTCGCCATGCCATTCGCCCTAAACCAATCCTCCTCGGCCTGCGGAACCACATGCGCCACTTGCGTTCCTTCAGCCCAGCCACTAATTCGACATGAAGCATCGCGGACGTGGAGAGCAACCGAGAGGCCTGAGATGGAGAAGGTTTGCGTGGGAGGGGGAGGTCGAGCAACGGCGGTCCATGAAGGAGGGAGGTTATCGTGAGGGAATCGCCATTCTTGAAACGTTGGGACAATAGGGTAAGGCGAGTTGTCGGTGTCGCATGGGAGGTGGAAGTAATAATTCGATTCATGAAGAATACCCTCGGGATCGATGATGGCCGATGGTGTTCTTGTCGTCACATCTTTAGTCTGCGAGAGCCATCCATCCCATCTGTTCCCTGCGATGATGCCGCACGCGTCGAGGGCATACTGTGCGTATAATCCACCGCCTTGCTCTGGTGCAAGAAGCTTCAGAAGTACGTTGCTCGCATCATCATATTGCGGGTGGGGGTGACGAAAGAGGATCTGGCGGGGATGATGTGAGGGGCTGGCGATGGATTGGTGCGGGCGCGCTGGTGGGGTAGGGGCACTGCGGATGAGATTGGGCATCTAACAGGTTGAGGGTAGATTTTGAAAATATACTTGTTAGCAATGATGGCAGCCCTAATGCAGCAAATAATGCAGCAAATAGACGAGGTGTTATGGTTGTTGTTGTTGTTGTTCCGCGGTCTTTGTTGTCGGATTAATTATCGGCTGTTAGATTTGTCCGTTCCTCCGGAGCCGAACCCTCCTTGTGTGCGAGTCGTCGTACAGAGCTTTAAGGTAGTTCTAATTTAGAGGTTAATTTAGACCACTTTTAAAGTATAGCAAGTGCTGATTAAATATATATATATATATATGTATATTTACACTAAACAATGGATAGTAATTGACTTAGGCCTATTTCGCTTCTACTAACTAGTAGCGAACGCACCGTAGAGAGGCTCTGGATCGGATAGACCTATTGCTGACGATTATATAAATTTACTCATTAACTACCCTAAACAACATCTACACAACCTAGTAAGGCCGACAGCAGAAGTAGAAGCTAGAACGAAGCGACCTATCCCGTTCTACCCCACTGCAATCCGAACTACCCTAACCGCGGGCCCCTCGCCTTCACCTCCATGCTAATCGAAACCCAACACAAGCTCCACCACACTACTCTACATCAATACTAGTCCTATGCATTTCAAGACGCAACATCCGCAGGACATTATGATGGTGCCAGAACTTGCGATACTTCTTACCAAACACATACATCGGAACCGAAAGCAAACACACAAAAGCCGAAATGCCAGATATGACATTAAATATCTGAGCAGGGCCATCCCTTAGGTACCAATTGATAATGAAATTCGTGACCCTACATACACATGTCAGAAGATGTTAACTTTTTTTTTAAAACTATTGTACCAAAACGAGAGAGAGAAAACGTACCCGTAGAAAAAAAAGTTCTTGAATACCATACTCATGATGAATATTTCGACAGTGTGCCGAGAGAATGCATCGAGAGCGTATGAAGTCGTCACAGTGGCAGTAATAGTCATACCGAAGAGCATGAGGCCCCATTGGAAGCAGATAAGATAGACATCGAGAGATTTGTGCACGCAGGCACCGAATCCAGCCAAGCCGGCCACGGTGCAGATGCCGCCGAGAGCGATGAGGGGGATTCTAAATTCTGGCTCGTAGACCCCTTTGTTCTTCTTGGTCATAAACTTGATGATAGGATCCGAAAGGATACCGATGATGATTGTACCTAGGATGCCTCCGATGAGAGGACCTGCCGACGTGTATCCCACTTTTGAAGACGTAAAGCTGTAAGGTGGGAAACTGAATATGATGGAGGAGATCAATGCTGCGGCGACATACCAGGCAATAATGATGCCCGACACGAAAATACTGTAAGAGGCTCCAATATTGGTCAGGATTGCTATACAAGCGAGTAGCATTTTGATAATGGATTCATCGACAAAGACCCCATTGTAAAGCGATAATCGCTGGAAAAATGACTTTCGATGGAGTGGCGGGACTGGGGCCGAAGTTTGTGAAAGCTGCGGTTTGAGTCCTTCGCCTTTAGGTGGTTCTAAATCATGTATCCGGTCTTCCAAACGGGCAAGCTTTTCAAGATCTTGGTCTGATCCAACCTGGTCAATGTTATAGATCTCCTTTCTTCGATACGCTGTTTCGGGCACGAAGAGAAATACCAAAATCGTTTGCATAGCTGTGAACGGGACCAGAATGTGGAAATTATAATGCCAGCCAAGGTTCGTTGTAATGACACTGGCAATTATGGAGATGCCATTGCTGATACCACTCAGCATAAATACGATGAGTGCTACCCGTTGACCCCGTTCATGGACGAAGAAGAGATCACCAACCGTAGCTGCTACAAGTGATTCGTAGGCGCTGGTCCCTAGACCTTGGAGCACACGGGCAGTCAACAAAGCCTTGTAGTTTGGAGCACATTCGCCAACGATACAGCCAATAAGACCGATGATGGAGGAGACAACATATATGGGCCTTTTTCCATACCGCCGGGCAAATGCTGACGCAAATGGACCTACAGCACCCGTGACTAAGAGCAGGTATCCTGAAAGTTTGGTGATGTCCGTAAGAGGTCTGTTCAATTCAATGGACATCTGGACTATTCCAGCGTTAAGGAGAGGGCCCTGATACATGTATGTTACTATGATTATCCGTCAGGTAGGTATAAATGCAATACCTACAGGTGTCACAGATATGATAATCGTCCCCAAGCAAATGATGCATAGGATCAGATGTTTTTCGAACGTTGACCAATTTAGCGGATCGTTCGGGTCTTCTGACGGCTGGGGAACCAGCACAATGTGTGCATTCCTGCCGTGGCCATGTTTCAATCTGCCTGAGATTGTTTCCGAATGCGCAGCTTCTTGATCCAAGATAACTGTGCCAGGCACATGGTGGTCGTTATCTTTTGGTTCCAGTACCCCAAGGCCCATGACTGTGTTAATATGATATTTCAAATATAGACAGTGTGCGTTTAATTATTGGGAAAGTAGAACAAAGTAGAGCCGGAGGGAGGAGTTAGTTTGGACACTCTGAAATGAATCCATGATAGGGAGATTTTCGGCATCTTATATACTACTCTTAAACTACGGGGAGTGGGAAACCCTACCACCACAGTATGTTTGAGACACAGAGCTCTTTATTAGAAGCTGTTTTTGGTTCTGCTGCAACGCAACCGTAAGTTTCCGTACTGGCTGATATTTTTTAAAGTGATGGTTGTGATGACCTTATCAGCCGTGTTCAGTGACCCTAAAAATGCGCCTGCGTTCTTTCTAGGCACAAGCACTACTTATTTCCTAGAAATCTTAGAGGGGAACCTTGGAGGGGAACCTTAGAGGGGCGGCTACTAGTCATGCTAGGCTTAAGCCGAATTTTAGTACTCTCTACACATTCTTAATTGTAACTCACATCTTAGTACTCTCCGCACCTAAATAAATGCTATTTAGTAGATCGGTAGATTTTCGCAAACGTGGCATTACCGAGCGTATAATTGAGTAGAAGAGTGCTTGATATGCTGAAAAATGTGTATGAAGGTATTTTCTATGGAATATAACCCTTTCCATTGGTCATAAGCCCTGGTAATCCCTTGTTTTCGGAAAGCCACTGACCCATCCAGTAACATTTATTTAGGGGTGGGGAGGAGAGTAAGGGCGACATGTTTAATTATAATCTAGCCTATATAGGAAGATCGATGGTAGGGCGGTGCCCAGTGGTATACCTCCTCGGCCGAGAGTCCTAAGCGAGGCCATATACCCCTCTGCGATAACACTGCCCCTTGCATTCAGAGACTTGTGTTGAAGGCTTAATACTCAGGAGGTGTTCTAGCAAAGATACCATATAATGAATAAGAATATATACCAGATATCCGAGATGTGATAGAGGCACAGTCAATATTTAATAATTCATATGGCCCAAGTCAGGCCATGTGATATAGTCTAGTATGCTGTATCCCGAGTACGCAGATAATTTTTAATGATGCTATAATATCTCGCAGACGTCTCCTGGAAAAGCCACGCAAACAGCCTCATCTTTGTAAGTGGCTGTTCGGCTAAACGGAAGGGTCGTTTTGGTTACGACTACTATAGACGCCATTGGCACAAGGAGCAGCTAAATCCATTGCAGGATATAAAAATCAAATATGGATTAACGATGGAAATTAACAGTGGAAAACCCAACCTGCAGTACTGTACTATATCCTGTAATCGCTGAACCACAAATATTGAGAACACCAACGTAACTCCAAGGACTCTCAAAGACTTAGTGCACGGCGAAGGTTGACAGATACGGTTATGGCACAGGGAAAGAGCGATAGACCCTCCGAATCAAATGTAGCCGAGAACGACATATTCACAAAGACGCGTATCTTGGATAATGGGATTAGAATAAAGGAAAGGCTACCCGCGGATTGCGAAGGCCCTACATTCGTTACGGAGAGTGAGGCTAAACTTCTACTTGTAGAACTAATAGCACTAAGGAGTTTTTGACCAAATAATATAAAAGAGATAGACACTACAAAGCCTTCGATATGGTGAAGTTAATTCGACAGATCGCTAAAGTACGGACCACACTAACTTGCAAACCAAATAGATACTCTATCAACAACAATCCGATATGTACAGTATCTCAGACTCAAGGTAATATACTTGCGCTAGAAGAACAAAGCTACGGTTGGAAAGCCCATTTTATTTATGACTATCATAATAGAAACCACCAATATATGGCCCTGATAAATATTAATGACTGCCATAAAGGAATTCATGAATAATTAGAATTGACGACTACCATACTACGCAGTACACCTAGACCTGCCCAAAACCCAATTAGATTAGCGCGCTTATCTATTAACCACCAGTAAGCTCTATACCACACTCCCAAACCAGTGCGTGAGTGTCGCTAGAGGGTGTCGGGCATCCATCTGATCTGTGATTGGCTTACTCGCCTACAGGTCTGCAGGCAGTACGCCCGACTGCCGTGTGGTCTATCTATGCCAGTAGTGGTAAAATTGGCATGGGAGCCTCGTAACTCAAGGCTCCCACGAGTCCTGCACCGCAAGCCAATACCAGGTGTTGTACGGACCTGCAGATTGTCAAGCGGAGTGTTAGCGACGTATAGACAATGAGCTGATTCGTCACCTTAAAATGGCCTCCCCCTGGAACCGCCACTATATATTCCCAGTTCCTCTCCCAACTTGATCTTGTCTCTTTCCTCGCCGTGGCTGAGCCTCTCTGCTATTTTCTATCCCAGCCATCTCCTTTTATTTCACGCTCCAGCATCAGGCAAATTGTAACTCTCTTTAGTACCAACCCTTTTTGTGGGCGATCCAGAACCCATGGATCCAATCACAGCGATCGGAGCCATCGCAGCCTGCGTCCAGTTAGGTGGAAATCTGCTAGGAACCATCCGGCTGCTCCAGGACCTCCATGAAATCCCCAACCGGACATCAGAGCTTCTCAGGGAGGTCGCACTTAATATAACTTCAATCAATCGGATCCTTCAACCTGAACCGCCTGCCATCCGCCGATTTTCCGACGATCAGTATGCTCAAATAGAGCCTTTCGCAATCGAGGCCCACGTGGCTATAGAGCAACTTCACCGAGAGATCAAACCGCTTGTTCCGGGTGCTCAACAAGACGTAAGCAAGGGAAAGAAGCTAGCTATGGCGCTGAGATCTGCTGCAAAGAGGGAAGAATTCAAGACGAAGATGGAACGTGTGAAGAGACTCACTTCTATGCTGTTGATGGAAATGCACCACCTTGGGTTTGAGGCACAGTCCCAGATCAAGTACGAATCTCCCATACCAATATATATATTTACCACCATGCGATGATTCCTACGCGTAGATATAGAGTGCTAACTTTGCCGACTTTCAAGGATCCAGATGTCACAAATCGAGTCGATAGTCAACGCCACCCAAATCACAATATCGGAACAGAGGGGCCAGAATGCTCAGACATTGTCAGCTGTGCAAAACATACAGGCTTCTCTCACGTCAATAAACCAATTATCTACGGATCAGCAACCGGTACTGATTGAACTAAAAGATAACTTCAATCAACTCGTGGAAATAGCAAACTGGAACCAAGACCATGCGGTAAAAGCGACGGAGCTCCTTTCCTCCATCTACCAGAGACTCTCGGAGCAATCGATGCGTCAAACCAACGTGGCGGGTGAGTCTCAAAACGCAGCGAGCCATCATGAGGGAACGCAGAACTCTATGTTTGAGATGGATTGCTATAGCCAAACTGCAAAAATTTCCCTCCAGACCTGGGGACGATACTGCGCCAAATGTGAGGCTGGAAGGAAGTTAAGAGTTTGGAAGTACGGGCCATTCAGATTTAGAGTCGATAACCGCACAAGTTGTTCACGTCACGAACCAAACCAGTCATGGGACTACTCCATAGGAGCGAGGCTTGGGCCGTTCCTTAGCAAGTCGCTGGAATTCACACTGGGTGGAGTCTCCGGCAGAGGAGACTGGGAGATCAAACGGTCTCTAAGGGTGCGAGCTATATTAAAGCGTTCCGACTCGCCTCTCTTTCGACGATTCGATCAGCTTATGGAAAGCGACTGCTGGGAGAAAGTCTACACATCGAATCTACTCTACGTTATTGGATATGGACAGTCAAACTTGAAAGCGATAGGATCTGAGCTTGATGCTTTTCTAAAGGACATGAAGAAGGAAAAGGATACCGGAAGATTGGGCGATACTGATGATTTGGGCAATACGATGCTCTTTGTGAGTAAATCATGAAGCCTCGAAATCCGCCTTCGTTTAAGAGCTGATGATCATTTACAGGAAATATTCAGGCTGATGCATCACCTCGAAACAGACTGCACTCACTTCAATACCGAGCTGGGAGAGTTGTTCGACTTGGCGCATGCTGCCGGAGTCGACTCCGGCGCCCGGTCAGAGGATCCAAGAGTGCTATGGCGCGCATACCCGGTCGGTCAACCCATGCTTGAGCAGTACAACGTTTTCCATGAACCCATATAGAAATATGCTGACTGTGAAGGTGCTGTAGTGCGCTAAGCCCTCAACTGTCGGAGAACCCCCGACTGCCATGGGATACTTTCTTAGTTATTATTGGTCGCATCGCTACTATATGCTAAATGGCGGCCAGCTCTTTAACCCTACGTTTATACTTCCTGCCTCTAACAGCATCAAGAAGTACGACGGGCTTATGGAGTCAATAGGTGGACTCCCTCCTAACAAGAGGCTGTTTCGGCTCTCTAAAACAGAGTCCCAAATTCTGCAATCATTCCCGAGGTTAGCAGTTGGTATGTTCTAATCACAAGACCAGTGTCAAGCATAAAGATGCTAATAATCATAGGATTGGGCTATTCCGACTTCAGTATAGCCGTACTAGAACGCGATTTAGACGCAGTTAAAAGAATGATGACGAACAACTACAACCATTGGATCGAGTCCGAAGATGTTTATGGACTATCGCCAATGGAACTTGCCCTGGACTGGCCAAAAGGACTCGAAAATCTGTGTGACTATGCATCTCGTTCAGAAACCCATTCAGAAGCATCTAGGTTCGAGCTTCGACGTGCGTTCAAGCTCGCTTGTGATTTTGGCAATGCGGAAGCAGTCAAGATTATTCTTCGAGCGAAACGTCCAATTTTCACCCCAATTCTTCCAGAGAAGCATAATAGCATCGGGGTGGGTGCTCTCTGGACTCTTCACTACGCAGTGAATGCTACAGAGACAGCGTCAAAGTCGGTCTTGAGGGGCAAGCTTAAGGCTGATCATTGGGAATCGTACCGATCCATTGTCAAACTCGTAGTGGATGAGCTTCGAAATAGACGCACTCAGGTCAATTCTCTGGCATTAAAACATCTGAGCAAAAGTCAACAAGAGAGGTATGAAATCTTTGAGGACCGGATACTAGACGAACATGCAGAGGAAGTATTTGATGCTTTGGTAAATGCAACCGTCGTTCCTCGTGAACTGGATTGCTGCCGGACTGGAAATCTATATCATGAGATAGCCAGATTCGGAAGTATTCCTAGTTTGTACCCGACTGGAATTCTCAACGCTATCTTCGACGCGGGCTTCATGGCAGTGGACGTTCCAGATGAAGATGGAAAGACTCCATTGTGCAAGCTCGTTTGCAGAGACTATCTGGGCGAACCTAATGTCCTTTCCGCTGCTCAACTGTCGTCGTCAATGAGTTGGTTTCTTGAGCGGAACGCCAGCCGTGTCTCGGTGGCTCAGTCACAGCTACCATTTTTCGCTGCCTTAATCATGGACCGTGTGTTCCCGCTGAATGATAATGATGAGGATGACAGCAATCGAGTATGGCCAATCAAACTTACCCAGAAGATACGAGTTGTCTTGCAATGTGAAGACATGTCCGACTCGTGCGGGTGTTTTTGTTCAACCCGGGGATGTATTCCGCCTTTCAATTTCTGGCGTTGCGGGAAATGCGCAGAGGACTTCCTAGATCATGAAGTATGTGAAGGTCGACTGGCGAGACGGCAAAAGATCTTGACGATTTGGATCAAGTCGCTTGAGATTCAGGGTCCCGAGAGCGAGAAGATTTACGACGAACTGTGTCGGTTGGATCTGTTTGAACGACTCGGCATGACCCATACATGCTGTGCGGGTAGAACCGGGGATTCCAGTGACTACAGGGCGAGGTCTTTTACAGACACTGAAAGAGAACGAATTCGGTCGAATGATGCTGTACGTGCGCATGTTCTCGAGGCTCTTCTTTCCCATTATCGCACGATGAGAGCACATCACTCTGAAAGGCCTGCCGAGGAATTTTGGTCGACATGGCAGCAAACCATTAATGAAATTTTGCCGCCACTGCTACCCGAGGAAGCTTGCCAGCGGCGACTTGTGCCTTATGGGGTCCAAGTAGGACGGACCCCATCCCTAGTTAGTAAAAAATATTTGTCGCGGAAAATTAAAGAGGTGTCGAAGGCGAGACGGGACCGGTGGCGAAAGGCCATACTGAAGGCCGGGTATGGGAACATGAAATATGAGGACGTGATCGAGGCTCACTTCGCCCAGGCTCAAAAGACAGTTGGAATTGGAGATGGAAATAAGTAAGGCGCAATCTTTTGATATTCAGGAAGAGAGCACCACAGCGGACTCATCGGGGCAGGGTCAAGTCGAATAGACTCCGGCGAAAGATCATGAACGCTGATACCAACTTAAATAGCTTAGCGGGCGCTGGGAGAGTGATTTAGCCGTGCAAATACCATGTACTATAGAATGTTGAAAGATGCGGTGTAGATCACTGTTCAAAGAGTCTTCAAGGGCGCAATTATTCGCCGTCGTTGTGCAGTTGCTTTCCTAGTCTCCTGATCACATGACTGCATACATCATTTTACCTAAGGTAGGCAGTCAGCACTCATTCAATATAGAACCTTGATGTAAGTTAAGCATAGTATTAGGAACTACATTTATATGCTTATATGAGAGATATACTTATATAAAAGGGATTTATTATTATCTGATAAGTTATAGAGATCTTATGTCTTTTCTGTCACGTGATTGACATTTCCTAGGCTACCACGTGCTCGGTGCTCATACAGAGCTCGAGCGTTCTCCCCTCTACTAGCTATTCTGAAAGCTAAGCTTGATCTACGAAATGCTCCAAGACAAGATAAACTAGCAGAAAGTTACTTCTCCGAAGAAGTAGAGAAGGTTGAGGACGCCCTGAAGTTGAAGGAAGGTTTCTTACTAGAACTTGCAAGAAGGGAGAACACTTTGAAAGGGTTTAATGGTTGGTTAACAGATTCACGCGATGTATTCGTACGGGCCTAGAGCCCAAACCTGTCGCCTTCGTCTCACCCCAGGCTTACCCACAACTCAGGTTATAGCAGCAACTGCTTAGGTCCAAGGGTAGAAATGGAAAGTGCTCATGTCGAGATTCCGATATCAAACTTCCTGTTTCTAGCATACTGGCCTATCACTACAACCTAAAATACCTCCCTAGTTTAAACATTTATTTTTTTGACATAGCAGCTAAGCGGAAAGGGTGGGATTATACTTACTATAGCGTGGGGACTTTCTGCCAATATAACACAGCGGACCTACTACTGTACAAGATTCTCCTCGGCAAGCCTGGCGTTAATATCCACTCTTCTAGTTTGAATTTTAGCTTCAACCTTCTCATCTTCCTCATCAATTATATCCCAAAAATGCAAGGTTCTGCTATTGAGTAAACCAGAGCGAGGAAAAGTTTTAGGTTACCGCTGCGGGTGGAGCCGGCAGCCTTTCGATACATACAAACACCAATGCACAACATCAACCTTCTCTGTACAGTACAATATGGGCCCCCTAAATAACGCCATTCCGCTATTAAGCCTAATCTAAACCTCGCGTAAGCTCCATGGGGGGTAGAGATTTTCGGAAATAATGGATGCTTTCTGTACCCCGCTTCTGTCGCAACAAAACTTCCGACTTTTCACTTCCGGCTTTCACCTCCAACCTTTCTTTTCTCTCAAAATTGTTTTGCGCTCTACAGTAGAGTTCGAAATCGGCTTCAGTTCCGAACACTCAATGGATTAACTTACTGATTCAAAGTATCAAAGCACTAACTGCTTCTGGCTAGACCACCCAAGTCCTGAACTCGTTTAATGCCCCGCGCTGAATGCTATGTGAATAACTGCTGAGAATTAGGTATAGCCAATGCGGGCGGATATGCTCTTCATGCACCCTCAACCTGTGCCATCGACAGAAAAATGAATTCAAAATTTTACCAATATACGGGACTGGATGCGGCCAGTCGACAGATCAGGCTGGCTCATATCAAGCCTGGAGAGTGGGATGATCCTATATCATGCTCCTTGCATCTAGCCTCGTTAGATTTGTCGCCCACTTACGACACTTTGTCATATGTTTGGGGTGATCAAAAGATCACAAAACCAATTGCTCTTGAAGGATGTGACTTTGAAGTGACGATCAACTTACACGAAGCTCTTCGACGCCTGCGAACCAAAGCTGAGCCTAGGATCATTTGGATCGATGCTTTATGCATTGATCAAACAAATAAAGCTGAACGCGCTCAGCAAGTAGATTTGATGGGCGCTATCTTCAAAGGTTGTCAACAAGTCCTGATTTGGCTTGGAGACAGCAATGAAGATACACAAACAATTGAGGAAGGAAGAGCTCGGCTGGAAGATTACTTAGCCGCTTGGGAGGACATAGAGGACACTGAGGCGGAGGAAGAAGATATGGAAGAAAAATGGGATGGTAATGACGAAGAAGTTTACGAAACCACTACCGCACTAGAAGCTTTTGCCCTTCTGCACACTATGTCGGACGATAAGCATATGCACGAGTTGCCATGCTTCACTATAAACGCGAACTCAAAGTTAGCTATTGCTAAGGGGTATAAAAGGGCTTTCGATGCGCTCCAGAGAATTACGAAAATGCGGTATTGGAGGCGAATTTGGGTCGTCCAAGAGATCATCTTACCTCCACGTGCAACCGTAGTCTGGAGTTCCATAAGTGCGCCTTGGAAAATCTTTGTCGACGCTGCAATGAACTTCCAGAAGCACATCCATGGCTGCTGTTTAAAATACAACAACTCGGCTGAGTTATACTTCAAGACATTGAGAGCGTTCAACTCCCCCATCACGACTATCGAGAGTACCCGCATTGATCGACAGGCTGCTCACGATCTTCCTATCTTCAAACTTCTCAATTTATACTTTGATCGAGAGGCCACAGTCGCTCAGGATAAGGTCTATGCACTCTATGGCCTCGTTACGTGGCAAGGTGAGAGTCGGGTCAAACCAAATTACGAACTGCCTGCAAACAAGTTGTGCGAAGAAATTACGCTTTACATCATCAACTCCACAAAAAGTTTACATGTTCTTGCTGGTGACTGCGTGCATCACATTGATTTCCCTTCCTGGGTCGCGAATTGGGCTCAGGAACCTAAATCTAGTGTTTGGGAATGGGACGAGTGGAGATATGACCTTGTACGCTTGAACAGGTATTATGACTATGCAGCCACAAAGACGGATGTAACTCCACAGGAGCCTGAGAATTCGATGTTAAATCTACGAGGAATTCGAGTTGGTACAATAGTCGCAGCGAGCACATTGATATCTTTCAAAACCTGGGAGGACTAGCTTCGGATATGTATGCAAGTGTTGTCGTGGATAAAAGCTAGCGAGAGGGATTATGTCAAAGCATTTGGGAGCCCAGGCATTTGGGAAGACTTTTATTGGAGGCTCTTATGTGGGGACATGTGGCAGTTCTTTGAGACCGGCGGAATTGGCCCACACAGAAGAATACAAAATGAGGATAGAGGCGCATATGAGTTGTGGAAGGAAGCTATCCTCGATGACAGGCAACGAATTCTAACCATGCAGAGTGCCGACAACAACACACGTTTCCAATGCTTCCATCAATCCGTCTGTGGAACGATCGCGAATAGGAAATTTTTCGTGACTCAAAAAGGCAAACTAGGATTGGGACCAAATGCATTGCAAGTTGGGGACGAAGTCTATGTTGTCAACGGTTCAAAGGTTCCCTTTGTTCTGAGAAAAGCTGACCGCTCCAACCTTGATAGGCAATCGGAAGATGAAACCCCTATAACACCATCCCCGATGTTGCGTTTAATTGGAGATTGCTATGTCCATAACGTTATGGACGGAGAGGTGTGTCGGAACGGAAGCAACAACTCTATTCCTTTTGTTCTATGCTGAGGAATGGTAGTTGAAGGGTAGTGAAAATGATATGATAAATTAAGTTGGGAGACGAAACGGGGCTTGGAAAAGGCTAACTACAAGTGATTAATGGTTGCCCAATGTGGGTCAAAAATAAAACTTTGTTGAGTGTTCGGAAGGGAAGCCAATTTGGAAATCTATTGTACCTAGAACGAACCTCTGCGATTTTTAGCCATACATAGCCTCTAGGCAACACTACCTAAAACACACATACAAAAAAAAGGGCACAACGATAGCGAGCACAATAGCGGGCAAAGGCTAGTACAACCTATCGTGTGAAAACCCGACAAAGATCAACATTACCTCTACTACAGTATAGCAACATGTCTCGAAGTCAGCCTAAGCTTTGCCTCAACCGAGGATCAGTCTATCGACTCTAATCGTAGCTAAGAAAAATATAGCGAGCCTAGGCGTGAACATAGTATGTTATAACTAGGCTAATGCGTATTACTAAGCACTGAAATATGTGGTACCTCTATTCGCACTAGCGTACCTCCTAGACTATATTCTTTTTCTCTCTTAGTATCTTCAAAATTTAGAGCTATATTACTATGTTATAGAACCTTTCCCTAAGTGCTCTAAATTTTAAAAACACTTTAATAGTTGTAATTAAATA
>JAJONI010001038.1:0-15513 GCA_022190145.1 Pezicula rhizophila
GAAACATTCTTTAGCAATTTTATGTTAACTGTCCTAATGTAGTCCATTCATAACACATTCTTAGATTCAACAGGAACGAACAATATATCTCGTGTTAAAATAAAATAAAATAAAATAAAATGAAATAAAAAACAAAGCATAACTCTTAATAAGAGACAGTTACATGAATACATATTACAAATACACATATCTCATTTTTTGTTCGCACTCCTACAAATCCCAGTTTTGAAGAGCTATCTTCCCTACACCGGAGTCTTGACGCTAGACTTTGCTACATGCTTACTTAGACTCTTTGACTGTTAGGTGGCGTTCATGATGCTTCGAGCCATGTTGTCGATGACTGTACAGCCGAGTTTTAACAGAAATTTTAAAGTTCTCAGCCGTATTGGCAACAGCATGAACCAAAACCTCGTCACCATAAGGCCATTCATCCTTCATCTCATCGTCATCCTTCTCCTCATACTCCACAAATGACTCCTTAGTAACATCCTCATCAAGCAAAGAAGTTTTTGCAGCTTCAAATGCAGCTTTACGAGTAGGATATACCCCTTCAACTTCCGTTGTCTGAATCCCACCCGTCCTATCCTTATTATAGTGGATTGTAGTTTGGAGGACTGTAAAGTTTAAGTGAATCATCTCTCATTCTCTTTCCCCATAAATGAATAAAAATTAAAAATACTTACCATAATGTAGAAAACCTTGAACTTCACCAGATACATTTCCCTTCAGAAGAAGAACATTCGGAGTTGTTGAAAGACCAACTTCGAATTCTTGCCCAGCAGGTGCCTTGGCAAATACAATAACTCCATCTCCATGTTCCCAATCCTTGATTCCATCATTTTCTTCGTAATTTGAGAAATCATCTTTTACGTATCCTTCGCTGCTGAGAGCTGAATGAGCTGCTGCTTTTGCTGCTGCGAGATCGGTAAAGGTACCGAGAATGTCGGTGTTGCGGGTGGCTCCTGATTTGTCTTGTGCAAAGTCGATGATGGTACGTTTGATGTGGTAGAGGAGCTCGGGGGCTTCAGTCTCGGTAATATTATTTGTTGTCATGGTTGTTGTTGTGATTTTATCGGAGATGTTATAAGTATTGATTGAATTGTTTTTTGCTAATGGCTTTGGCGTCGGGGTGCCGTGGTTAAATATTGGGAACTTTGGGGTGGGCATGTGGAAATCTGGAGATCCCATGGGGTATACGAAGGCGTACCGGATGTTCTCGTTAGTTCTTAATGGCGTGACTATGGTGTGGTGACAATGGCGAACACCAGGTTCTAGAGTGGGAAACTAGTGGGCTGATACTGAGTATTGTATCTTCCGAGGTAGTAAAATAAGCTTTATATCAAAAGCACAGCAGGGACTATCAAGGCCGAGTTCGGTACAGACACTGGTTAGACGATTCATTGTATGAACTTACTAGCGGGAGCCTTCTAGCATATTCGAGGCTCTGTTTCAAGAGTGATTTCAACCAAACTTCCCACTACACATCGATGGAAATTCGGTCAAATGCTTGATCTAATTAACCCCTTGCCGAATAGTGCACCAGCAGGTGTAGGCACTAACAGACTTACCTGAGTTGGCTTAAATTAAGCGAGCTATCTACCCTTATCCAAGTCGGTTACAGAAAAAGAACAAGTTGCTGCGTTTCTATGTGGCTATGACATCGTATGGTGTATCTTCCAATAGCATTGGTAAATATATTCTCTTAATATTACCTGACTCTACAACTGCCAAACACTGAACTGTGTATGGAATAGTCATGTGACCCACGCCTATTTTCAACAAGTGTAATCCTTCGGGCACACTTGCTTCAAGCTGCAACACTATATTCTACCTATTCATGGACCTTTAAGGTTTTTTTTAAGGACGCCTACAAAGGGTTGCATAGTGGACTTGATCGACGTTATGTGATCGTATAGAAATTCATCGTTCCATGCAAGCTAATACAGCGAAGGCATGTTTTGTTTTGTTTTTTTTTTAAAAAAATAATAGATGATTCTTAAAAGTGTGTCGAGTTTTTAGAGTAATTTACTGTTCTTGTAGAGTTTTGAGAGTTTACTGCTGATGGGATTGTTGCTATAATTAACGCCAGTTTTTGTTAGGAGTTAGTGATAAATCGCACAGTTATCGAAGCCGCGATATTGACTCGAGCAGCATGGCATTTGTGCAGTATGGCTTTTGATAGATCCTTTGGAGATTCCTACCCTTACTATAGGGAGCTTTTATCCAGGAGTTTATTATGTGTTTTATTGTGAACCGCATATCTTCTCCACGTATTGGCTTATGGTAAATGGATGTTTTTCTCAAGTCCGCCAAATTTCTAAGGATCTTGAGGATGTTGACATATAAATCCTCTCTAGATTACCTTGGCTGCAGGGAGTTGTACAACTTTCTGTGGAGGACCAAAATTCGGGTCGCCATAGTGTAGAAAGTCTGAGCTTTCTCATTTGCTTCGCTGGTAATGCTAGGCGTTATTCCTATGGCTCATGCTAAATTTCAATTTAGTTTCGTACAAGCATATAAATAGATGAGTTAGTGGTACTTCATATTAGAAGTTGCCTTTTTGGTTCTGGGCGTTCTTATCTATACAGTATGTTAACGAAAACTAAATCTGTATTTGAATGAATGTGCTAACGGGACATAAAGTCGAGGGTGCCAGAACGCTTTAGTCCTGGTACTTTAAATGATAATATAATAGAGAGCGCTGTAATTTAAATGCACAGCTCAACCAAATTGCTAGCTTACTGGCAGAATATTACTTTCGTTCTATAAAATTAAAAATGAATGTGTACTGTCTTTTTGTATGAATATAATTTGACTACGAAGTGTGAACATCAAGATATATAGATGCCGGTATTTTGAATAGTAACGTAGAGTTTGCTTTGCATTAATTACACTAATGATCTCAGACGCTTAGCATTGAAAGTTGTGGAAAAGCTAGAAATACATCCTATACTTCATTGTCGAGCTTCAGAATCTACAGGTGATAGTTCAGAGCTCAGGCTTCTGGACAACCCAGTAATCTTCCTCGTCCAATCTATCTTTATGGGGTTCTAGACCGTTCGCTCTAATAGCTTCATCCCCGAGTAATTCCTTAGAAGTTTTCGTGAAATTGAATGCTGCTTGCGTCCAGAAATCGCAGATGGAGTGCGTATTGATAATGTCAATAGAAGACATATTGAATAGTCTTATAGGTAGCTGTGCACGGGGTGTAAGGACTTGCATCACATCAGTCAAATAATCCCCGTCTTCCGAAGCCTTCGCTTTTTTCCAATTGGTCTTATCGATCCACTTATAACCCTGATTAGGATCTCCGAATATCGACAAACTAGCAAGATAGTCTTGATATCTAGGTGCAAGAACATCTATCGCCGCAGCAGCCAAATATGCATTTACGGTACCAAGGCATACGTACTTTCTTAGAAAGTCATGTACTTTGAAATCTTTGTTCCAGAAGGTTGAAACTAAGTCTGTTGCATGCTTTGCTTGTTGTCCTCCGAAGTCGTATTGTATCATGTAGGTATCAACGTCTTGGTTGTAGGCGTCATAAATTTGGCGTGTGTTGCATGTGAAGGTCGAGTCTCGGATTACGGCTGCGGCACGAGCTTGTTGATCTCCATTGTAAGGAGCTCCAGTTGCGGGATATTGCTCTTTAATTCGAGTTCGCACATAGTCTAGAGAATCCTCTAGAATGAAGTTCTTGACGAAGAAGTCGAAGTCGGCGGGTGTCTTAATGTAGCCAGGTAAGAAACTGGCAGATTCATTTCCTACGTGCGAAACGACCAAGGAGTCAAGTTTGGACCAGAATTTCTCTACGTGAGCTATTAGTTTCTTATAGTGTAGGGGCAGTTGTAGGAAGTAGGGATTTGAACGCACTTTTAGCCAATGCCACCGCAGGAAGATACCAAATCAGTTGGTTATCAATTGCTGGTCCAAGGGGGAACAGCCCAACTAATTGAGAGTTGTCATATAGCTGCTGACTAGCATTGACAAGCACATCTATTGGTGCCCTCCTCAAACAGTCCATTCCGTCGCACTTCGCCAGATCTGTAAAGTTTCGATAGACCTGCTCCAGTGTACCATTCGCCGTCCTATCCCACTGCCACTGAAAGGCAGGACTTTGCATAAAAGCCTTGCGGAACAGCGGATCTTGTGTGCCATTCATCGATAACAGATGGTGTTCAATGGAACTTGCACCAGCAGACTCACCCCAAACAGTAACTTGTGTCTTATCACCCCCGAAAAGATGAATATGATTTTGAACCCACTGTAGGAGCAAACGTTGATCGTATAATCCAGCATTTGGAGTTGCGGCAGTCATCTTGTTTTCCATTGTAGGACCAGCGAGCCAACCAAAAGCTCCGACCCGATAGTTTCCAGCCACGAAAATGACATCCTTGTTGAATTTGGAAGCAGATTGTAGGAGTCCTGCGCCAGTGTAGAAGGGAACATCTGATTCGAAAGAATTCTTGGAGCCAAATATGAAAGCACCCCCGTAAATCCAAACGACGACAGGTGTGTTGGAAGTACCGCTGCTCTGTGCCTTTTCAAGCACTGACTTGGGAACGTATACGTCAAGGAATAAACAGTCTTCAGACTGTGGCAAGTTCGAGACTGGAGCTGTTGGGCAGTTGGTATTTTTTACTTTTACTTGGTGGCATATCGGTCCATAGGAATTATCCATCAGTTGTTTGGGGTCTGGTATAGCCGAAGGAGAAGTCGGAGCCTTGAATCGTGCAGTTCCAGTGGGAGCAGCCCCAAAACGGATGTTTGAGAACGTGTAAAATCGGGCCTAAATTAAGTTGCATAATTAGCCAAGTTGCTACAAAAAGGATGGATTTCTAACATACATCGGAGTCTGAACTAAGGGAATTGGCTTGCCAAGTCCCCCATGGTAAAGTAATACTTGGAAGTGGCTTCTCTGCGCTGGCTGTCGAGAGAAGTGTAAGAATGACAACGGACAGCTTCATATTGACTTGTGTTGAAGAGATGACTCTGGAGATTAACAGAGGGCCCGGGATAACTATCCTTCATACAGTGTTAGTTATTAGAGCCTTGAATTCTGAGTGAGGTTTTCTAGTTAGAAAACGAACTTATACTGAGGGCCTCTGAGGGCCTCAAAAGTCCTTGACTATAGTTTAAAACAAGGCTTTTGACCCCGCAGCTGTGTTCTCAATCAGGAGACATCTTGTAATGCATCAGCTCTATAGGCAACAAAAGGTCACACTCAAATTCGATTTGGCATTATGCAAGGGGGCTGCGGGAGGAATGAAACTGTTTTATTTCAATGGTAGGTATGCAAGCTCAGCTCAACACACTTCGTGCGGTAAAGGCTACTCTAAGCGATGTGGCGTATCTATAGCGAGCACATGTTCACTACGGTGTGGAGCTGAATTCTTCGTCAGGATTTGTCACTTGACCAGACAAGTAAGACCAAGCTAAATCAATCGAATTCAAGTCAAGATTCCTTTACAATCGGCCAGGAATAACAGAACTATTATTGAAGAACCACGAGTATTGCTTAGGTATAAGTGATTACTTGACTTAACTACTAGCACAGCCTACTCGAGATCGACAACCGAGGAAACTGCAAAGTTATTTTAAAGCATCAGAGAATTGCACAATTGAAGCACAAGAAAAGAAATACGACAATTGACTCTCATACCCCTCTTGAGAGTTTATATTATTGTGCTACCACCCTTTGGGGTTTACTTTCCCCTAATCTGGTATCTCGCGTATCTGCTCTCTATATAAATTTGTACAGCGGAGACAAGTAAAAACAAAATAATCGTCTTAGCGGGAATGTGTATAGTATATCTTCAATTCAATGGCCTTAGGCGTCGCAATTCACTTGCCTTGGGCTGTTGCATTTGCAATGGGTAGGTGATTCTTACAAGAGAGGTTCCTGGAGTTCCACTTTATATGGGGATTTATATGGGGCGAGGAATGGAAGGTAGCTGAAAAGGTGAAGCTTATATCGCATAAAAAGTACACCCTAGAGGGTGGGTAGCACAGTAATATCAACTCTCAAGGGGGGTATGCGAGTCAATTGTCGAATGAAATACTACCTAAAAAAATTGAATGGAATATCTTGGCAGATTAAATACGTATCAGTGACAACTCATTTATACGAAGGCAAAAGACCATGGATAGGTAAGCTTTTATTCGTTAGACCTGAACATCAAAAGGCTAAACGACGTGTGCGACTATGCAGAAATTCGAAGTGCAAAAAGTAAGTTCACTAGCAGTAAATACTTAGACCCGACTAACAGGGACTAGGCAAATAAAGATGGTTATATATCTTTTGGTATCCTGTACAGTACTATCACTACATGTTATTAACTGCATTTATTTTCCACCATTGGCATTCCCACTCCCATTACCACTACCACCTTGTTGGTTTTGATTCCACTGGTTCTGCATATTCGGGCCCTGAACGCCACTAAAGAACGCAGGGTTAATGAAAGCACCTGCTCCATTATATGACCAACCAGGCTGCATATAAGGCTGTTGAAACTGGGGCATTTGCTTGTATGGGAATTGCGGTGGCGGAGGAACTTGGGGCCATTGGGGACTTGTTTGTTGTGGTGTCTGCGGATTTGGATTATAGAAAGGTTGTGGTATGGGAAATGGCATCGGAAATCCTGTATTTTGCGGAAAGGTAGAGGGAGCTATACGTTGTGTGTTGTTATCTTGGTGTCCCGGTGCCTGAGGTGTCCTGGAAAAGCTCCCAGGAGTTGGGTGGTTATGTGAATCATTTCGTGGCTGGTTGAAATTGGAGCCCCCTCTTCCTCGTCCGCGATCATTGCCACGCCCTCTTCCCTTACCTCTATCTTCTCGACCTCGGCCTCTGCCTTGGTCATCGCGACCTCCACGACCTGGTCGTTCTAGTCTGCCAGAATAGGGTGCTTCTTCAGGAGCTTCACCGCGACCGACAGTATCTGCAAAACCAGCGGGCCGTGCTAACGGTTTATATGGACCATCCTCATCATCGTCATAGTCGATTCCCACTGTCGAGTCATATTCTTGTCGCAATGGATGGCCATGGCCGCCGCGCCCTGCATTGCCATTCGTCTGCATCTTTCCGCCTCTTTTTTCCATTCTCTTCAGTTTTAGTTTTCTCTTGTGCTCTGCTTCTGCTTCATCGTCAGAAAATTCGATTTCCTCTTCTCCTACTTCTTCATCGTGCAAATTCGAGGCGTCTGATCCTTTGTATGCTTTTAATGCTTGCGTGAAGACATATGTTGAATGCTGTTCCGAGTAGAACACCTTCATTCCCATTGTCATTCCTGCTCCCTGGACATCTGTGGCATTTGTGAATCGTACTGAGTAGAACGGTTGGTGGACCCGTCCTATTGTTTCAGCCACCGCTCCGACAACTTTCCTATCTTCTGAGCAGAGTACTGAGCCACTCTCAAGAACTCTGTACTCTCCAGACGTTTTTGCTTTGATCAGAACGGTATTCTCCACAATACCCTCAACAGTTCCTAATTCCTCGATCTTCATTTCAGGTGTAATTGTAACATCTGGTTTTGGTATGATCTCCTCTGGGATTTCATTTTTCGTTCGTAGTTGGCCCCCAATACCCTTCGCTGCTTTGTTGCCCCCTTCATCATCAGAGCCCCCATCTCCCGCCATCAGGATCCGTGCCTGCTCTTCTGGGCTAAGAAGCTTGTAGGAGTTCTCGCCTTCTTCGTCGCTGTCTTCAGAAGAACTGTCATCGGAAGAGGAGTCATCGGAGGATGATTCAATGGGCGAAGAATCTATTTCCCATTCTGGATGGTCATCATCTCCGACGGCTTCATCTTCGACAGGTACTGGTGGATTTTGTTCAGAAGACCCTCCTGTCCTAGAAGCTTGCTCGCCGTCCAGTATTTCGTTATTATTTCCCTCCATTGGTTCATCAGTAGCGGTTCCAGCATCCTCTGGCTTTTCCACCTCCATCTCGTCATTGTCCTCGATGGTTATGGTTGGCCCGTTCGTTATGCCTAACGCTTCTGACTCCGCAGAAGTCTGGGCTGGCTGAATAGGTGCTTCCTCCATCACTAAACCGGTCTGCGCCATCAAAGGATCTGCGATGGCTGCTTCTAGGTGGCCAAGGAGATCTACTGACGTTTCTTCAGGCTGCTGAACTGTTGCTGGAGTCGGCTCGTGGACCATGGCCTCTACTTGTACTGGATGTTCTGCAGGCTTGTCTGAAGGCTTGGGTATATTATTGAGCATACCTAGGCCAGGTATGCTAGACTGCGTGAGAGTATTTGGCTGAGAATCCATATTTCTGATCTGCGCTGCTACTTCGAGGTCTGATTCGCGACGTACTCGTTTTGCTGGTGGAGCTTCAGAAGTTAGGTCGTCGGTTTCTGCAATTGCCATGTACTAAGCCGAGACAATGAGAATACTACAAAATATGATTAGTAGGAATAATATCTATGTACTGATGTTTGAATGTTGGTGAAAAGTTGTGATTATTAACTTTCTCCAAATTTCTGATATTTTTGATCTCACACTAAAAGCGAACCAGGGTCAGCTCTTATCTTGAAGTTATCGGGCTAAGGCGGCATCGCTTCAATACCAAAAAGGAGCACTACCACTACAGGACTCTAGGTAAGCTGGCATATATTTACTATGTGTAATTCCTGGCTATAACTATGTTTGCGAGTGAGCGAGAGAAATCATAATCTCTAGCAACTTATCTTTCCGAGGGTTTACAATTTATTTACCTTAACCGTCGAAAAGTCTTCCGACTTGCAAGTCGCATTTTTAGTTCAGTTCCATTCCAAATAAATTCTTCGTTAATGAATGCCGCTTTATCATTATTCTTTCAGGGGTCAGTCCCCGCCAAAAAAAAAGCCGATGCGGCCGATGTCATCGTGAAGTCGGCAACATCTCCAGCTCAACACGCGTCACACGAGGCTGCATCAATCTTTCCATTTTAACCTCAACATAATCATTTCGCAATGCCTCCCAAGATTGATTGGAGAGAGCCACCTCCCAAAGGGCCAGATTCTTCAAATTCACATTCAAAGAGGCAGCAGAAAAAGAAGTAAGCTCTTTTGTCAGCGGATTTACAACTCGCAAACTAATATCTGTCAAGACCTGCCACACCTTTTGCAGTAAAGCCCATTGGAGCTTTCTACGTCTTCTTTGCCGCCAATCTTCTTGCTGCGCTGTATGCACCTATACAAGATTGCGATGAAATCTTCAATTACTGGGAGCCGACGCATTACCTTAGCCATGGCTACGGTCTGCAGACTTGGGAGTATTCCCCAGAGTATGCCATTCGAAGTTGGTTTTACATAGCTTTTCATGCTCTGGTTGGAAACTTCAGACGTCTCCTTCCCAGGCCGACGAAGGTGTGCTAAATACCCTAGGACCCGTTTATACCAAAATCCTAACATATTGGAGGTTGCAGAATTCTACTTCGTACGATACGGCCTGGCTTTTGTCTGCGCTCTCTGCCAAACCCAACTATTCCGAGTTATCAATGGCACATTGAACCCTCGAATCGCTCTGTTCTTCCTCATATCTATGATTTTTAGCCCTGGAATGTTTCATGCATCTGCCGCTTTCTTGCCCTCAAGCTTCGCCATGTATATGGTTATGTTGGGAATGGCCGCGTTCATGAACTGGCGAGGTGGATTGAAGACGGCCCAAGGAATATTCTGGTTCTCAGTGGGAGGCATATTAGGTTGGCCCTTTGCTATTGCATTGTCAGCTCCTTTTCTTTTTGAAGAGGTCGCACTAGCTTGCCTGAGTAGCAAAGATGCATTTATTGATGTTATTATGAGATTCGTGAGAGGTGTCGTATCCGGGCTTCTGGTTTTGGTAAGATTCATCATCAGATGGCTCCAAAACTCAGCTGACAATATTACCAGTTCTTCGAGTTCGTGATATCGGGGTTCTTTTACAAAAAGTTAGCCATCGTTCCCCTCAACATCGTCCTCTACAACATCTTCTCTGGTCCAGGAAGAGGACCAGAGATCTTCGGCACTGAGCCATGGCATTTCTATATACGTAATCTTCTTCTCAATTTCAACATATGGTTTTTGCTTGCAGTTGCAGCATTGCCTTTGTTTGTTCTACAGAAATTGCTTTCGTCGCGCGCTCAGCAAAGTTCACTTTCAGGTTTGCGAACTGTCATATTCATGAGTCCCTTCTATCTTTGGCTAGCGATTTTCAGCTTCCAGCCTCATAAAGAGGAACGATTCATGTATCCAGCTTACCCAGCCCTTGCACTGAATGCAGCCATGGCACTTCATATCATACTTGCAGCTTTTGGACAATCCGACCCAAGAACGCTTGTTGGAAAAATACCTGCGAGGCTGAAACTTTTTGTCATCGTTCTTACTATGATGGGATCTGTTGATCTTGGAGTCGCTCGCATCTACGGGATGTATACTGCCTACTCGGCACCATTGAAGATTTACGAACCTCTTCAAGTTACAGGCGTGGGAGCTCTGGGCTCCCCAGGCGAGTCGGTTTGCTTTGGTAAAGAGTGGTATCGCTTTCCAAGTTCTTACCACTTGCCAAATGGAATGCAAGCCAAGTTTGTCAAAAGCGAATTTGATGGGCTGTTGCCAGGCGAGTTCTCCCAGGCCCGGACAGGATACGGTTTCTGGTCCGGAGCGTGGCTCGTCCCACCTGGTATGAATGATCAGAACATAGAAGACATGGGAAAATATGTGAGTACATCCTCTTCTATCTCCTTATGCTAAAACTAATTCACTGGCGAGGTTGATCTGAGAACATGTTCCTTCTTGGTCGATACATACTATCCAGGTAACGAGCCAACCCCGCACGAGCCGCACTATATCCTCGACACAGAGAACTGGGAACATGTTAAGTGCGAACCATTCCTGGATGCATCAAGAACGCATATCCTGGGGCGAACTCTTTGGCTTCCAAACCTTCCATTTGTGCCAAACCGTTTCAAACGGCGCTGGGGAGAGCATTGCCTGCTGAGAAGAAAAAAGGCCTTGTAGATATATTCGATGTGACATATTTTAGATGATAATAACTATCATATACAAATCGTCTCTCAGTTGCCAAATTTGTGTGAAAGTGGGTATCACGTGCCATATTGGAAACACCTCAGTGATCAATTTCTCAGCTTAAATTACTGAAGCACCAGAGAGTCTGAACATCTTCATCAACCCAACTGCATGATGAATTTGCGATTACAACCCCCAGTCTCTACTCTCAGTTAGCCTGTACCTTTTGTCACCAAGTATTATATATCCCCGACTCATAAGCTAAATTGGGCGACTCGGAGCATCACAAGGCCATGTCGGTCGCAATGTCGCATTACCAAGAGCAAGAACAAGAGTCTTTGCCGACCAGGGCATTAAGAAGATCTCACATCTCAAGATGAGTCCCAACCATTAGCAATCATTCCGAGGCAAGGACTCGGTGAGCAGCAACGGTAGTTGAGCAGTGCTTGATTGCTTGAATATCTTTTGGTTCCTGTGGCAGCAACCTGTACGGCTGCGAGCAATGACTGGCACTTCTCATTCTGCCTTCCCGATTTGGATGTTCTCTTTTCTCTGGCCTCAATGGATTTCCATTGCGGTGATGGCCAGAGGCCAGCCGTATTTATCTCTTAGCCTTTCTCATTCCAGAAATGGGGTTCCTATGCTTGAACCCTGACTTGCCATCATCGCTTCATCATTTGGCCGCTATCTGTGGTACATCTTACCGAAAGGGGATATATTTTCCCTCCTCCCCGCCGCGATAAGCCTTGTACCCTCGCTCTAGAGACTCTTTTTATTCGACTACTATGATGGGGCCAGCATTTCTAGATTCATTGTTATCTACATGCATATGGTGGCTGCGGTGTGATACCTACGTCTCTGGTTGGAAGTAAGAGGATATAGTTGAGGGCTTCTGCTTAAACTATCACGGTGCGGCTTCTTGAACTATATTCATCTTGCGAATAACTACATCATGTACCTCAGCCAGTTCCAGAAGAGATGTACGGAGATTGCTGCAGGCTTCTCTGAACAAGTCAACTCATATCCTGTTCTCCAAAATCTTGCCAGCCATCCCCAATTCATTCTTTACGCAGTGCTACTGTCCTGTACGACAGCATGGCTCCTCATACGGGGTGTACAGATGCTCAAGAAGCCAACACCGAGTCAACCAGCAACTCCAGACCTTGAAAAGCCTGCGGCAAGGAGCTACAAGGCACCAGCAAGGAAAGCAGGAGGTTCGTACGATCAAGAGTGCTCCATGAATATTTGCTGAATGTCATGGCGATAGTGTGGGAACCCGTAGACTTCAAACGACCAACAGCGGCACCATGGTCTAACTGGAATGTGCACACCACGAAGCCGCATCCTTACCGCCCATTCAGACATGGGAAATATCACATTACCATGGGATTGCGGAACATGAATTGGAACGAGTGGATAGGTAATGATCAGTCCATCCAGTTGGGTTGAGACATTTCACTGAGTCAAATGCAGAACTCGATAATCATTATCTTAAATACCACGCCGATAAAGCGAGGCGTATAGCAGATAGAGGGCCCAAATGCTGTCGTACCGATTCCGATCCCAAAGTCTACGATGGTGCCCTAGAACTTCTTGAAGAGCTCTGTGGATATCTTACCGAGCGATATCCTACTCTGTACAAGAAAACCGATGTCGGAATGGATAACATCGTCACCGGGGAATCATTCAATATCGTAGAACGACCCTTGGCCGAAGATCCAATGGCAATGGCTGCTCGCTGGGTGTCGGATGACCTGGCAATTATGTTTGAGGATGAAAACGGAGAATATCGCCTGAAAGCTGGAGCAATATGTCTCGCTGGTTTTTGGAAGTTGGAAGATAAGCTTGGAATGTCCATGAACGAGATCCACTATTCGGGAGAGGTACCAGGCTACAGAGAGAAGTTGGAGAAGGGCATGAACAATTTCATGAAGAGAATCCAACCCAATGGCCCGATGCAACGTGTAAGTTTCTACATCGCCTCCCTAACTCTTACTCGTATCTGCATCTCGGCATGGATTTGGGGGAAATATATGCACTGACGCCAAATCAGAACAACTATTTCATCCAAGTCGACGACGATCTTGCATGGTCCAGCAGCATTGGTGACGAAGATGGTGCTGAAGGAACCGTAGGCTGGTTCACTGCTCAAAAGAACAAGGCAATTGAGCACCACCACTTCCGCTCAGAACGGCAATCATTGCGCCGCCTGCCTCGTTCCGGTGGTGTTGTCTTTACTATCCGTACATACTTCCATCCTATTACCGAAATCTGCCAGGAACCATATGTACCAGGGAGACTAGCCAGTGCTGTGAGAAGTTGGGGGGATGATGTCAGTAAGTACAAGGGGAAAGATAGATACGAGGAAGTTTTATTGGAGTATCTAGATCGTAAGCACAGGGAGCAGATCGAGGCGGGCTTGGAATTGGAGAAGGAAGATGAGGTCCACTCGTATCCTTACTGAGTGCTGTTTGCTTCGGATTTACTTTCGTTTATTTTAGAAATATCTTGGTAGCAAAGGGGCGTTATGGATATCAACATACCAGACACGGGAACGTACCTATGGTGTTACGATAATCCCCATGATATGAATAGGAGGCCTGCATTGACTATTTATGTTTGCTAATATTCACTACCCAGGCACAATATCCATCCTAAGATTTCATTCCTCATGGTAACATGGCTAGCAAGTGCAGCAGGTTCGAATTTCCTCCGTTAGTTTTGTTTGATTTCCAGAGATATATGGCCAAGACATGGAAGCCTACATCTGCTTTAATTTGCGCAATGTACATACCCATATCCACAACCTCGCATTTATTAAAATATCAAGCGAAACAATTTTCTCTCTGCCTTTTAACAAGCAAGCAAACAGGTCAAGTTGAAGATCTCCCCTTCTCTCCCCTTTTTCTTTTCCTTTCCTTCTTTCCAGGTCATACCTCGCTGCCTGGTATCGTGACCATCATTAGCCGGGCTGGACTATACTTCGTCCTTGTATGTGCAACGGCTATTATGCACCTTCTTCATCAAGCACTCTCGTCCTACATGGCAACCTGTACTGTTGTACGTGGATAAAAGTGTTGTACTCTAGTCATTTCGGAACCCTGATTTCCATCAACGAACGAAACACATCGATGTGCAGTACCACTTCCTCCGGGAAAAAGTGGTTAACATGTAGGAAGGGGGGTTTTTATACTGATGTAAGATAAGATGGAGGCTGGAAGCGAGGGTCTATAAATATGATATGATGTAAGTTTTCCTCTGATTTGATGATGAGAAGGGAAACGCTAATGTCACTTTTCATTTCATAATAAACTTACGACATACCTTGCCCTTGATGCAGCTTAAGAACGCTATCAGAACACCTGCATCTTCAATTTTAATTCAGGACTGTCAACTTCAATGGCTTAGAACACTCAAACTACAAATCATGCATTCAAGCGCATCTGCACATCCATGTCATACCGGTTGAACGGGATTCAACACATATAAAAAGCAGTATGCAGACCTCGTCACCAAGTCTTGAGAGACTCCAAAGTGCACCCTAGGTCCGCATAGTGGTCGATGTAGGTTGTTGATGAATTCGATTTCTAGGAATACAAAATTCATCGTAACTCAGTGTCTACATGACGAAATGATGGGTCAGTCTTTTTACCTCTACTCGCATCTTTGCAGCACTTTCGCAATCTAATTACCGACCTCACAGCTGTGTTTAGCCTTCTTCCCCAACAGGGTTTGAAAGTCTCTCATCTGGCCGTGGACTATGTAGAAGATCGAACTCACATTTTTCGCTTGTATGGATAGAGTTCCGGAAGCGACTAAACAGACGCGCAGCGCAAAAAAGGTTGAACTGGCTGTTCAGCTGCAGCACGTAACTGGACTTACCTTTAGCTTACAACACAATTCCATATGGAAAATCGTTATACTACCACCTGCAGACAATTACAGACACTTTGTGTGGAAACGAGACATTCACGACGGAGAAGTTGTACCCGCCTCGGAACAAAACGGATTCAACTGCACTAGCTGTGGAGTAAAGCCTCAACTCTGGCCTTGTAGTAGTAATCGCAACCCAATCTCTGACATTCGCTCTAGTCTTTCCCGTTCACTGTTTCAAGCCAAATAACTTCACATTCCCTCTCAAAACAAACCTTCGTTCGGACGTTGTGGTTTTTACTATCAAGTCCATTAGAGAGACAAGCGAGTATCTGAATTTCGCTTAGAACCATTCGCCCTTTTCTTTAGCGTGATTAAATGGCCAGCTCACAGAAGGAGCTACGAGTCATTTGTGTGTCCCTTGGGTGGGTGGGTAATTAACTACGAACTATAATACATATAGTTCGAGGGTTAACTTATGGGTTATACTTATAGGCATTGTTTTAATTAATGCATTCGCCACCGTGTAAAAAATATCTTACATGCGATGAAGCAGGCTATTTAGAAGACTCGAATAGTCTGATGAAATGTTTCTAGGCTGGAATTCTGATTTCAATGGAATTCTATTTTAAGCCGACAATTGCATCTATGC
>JAJONI010001039.1:0-15509 GCA_022190145.1 Pezicula rhizophila
TGGGAATCTTGCATCAAAATTACCAAGCAAACGTAGCACAAAATAGATTCTCTAGTTCTAAACTAGATTGGTGATGCAGTGTATGTTCTAGCTTGAATTTGGGTTTCCAATATAGAGATAGAAGGGATGTCAGTCAGTATGAGAGATTTCCAGAAATTGTAGTTTAGCTAACAAGATGCGGCTAGTATTATATTTCCTACTTAATCGCCGAGCACCATTTCTCGACCCTTTCCTAACTTTAGCATTTTGTTACGTTTGGTCGGGGCAATAGTAGCAGGCTTAATCTTATGCTCTTAATACTGTTCGCTAAAAGAAAGACCTGTGCCTACACACTCCTTAATCTTCTGGGTCTAAGGTACAATGACCCAATACTTAGTGCACTAACCACCATACAAGCACCCGTGAAGATCACCACCATCCGATATTTCACTGCCCCATAACTATTAGGATGTAGAGTCCCAGAAAGCAAAGCCGCACTTATAGGGCCAGCCAATATATTCCCAATACCCTGACCACAACAGAAAATCGAAAAGATAGCTAGAGCAGCGGTGGGCTCACCGGTAACTGCTGTACCTAGTCTCGAACGCAAGGCTGCGAATCCGTAGCCAAAAAATCCGTATATCAGAGAGAAGAGGACCAAAGGTGCGAGAGACTGAGCGAGGCCCCATAGTGCAAGTGTTGCTATTGCTGCCACGATAGTAGATATGACGGCGAGGAGGTTGAGGGGTAAGCGCCCGTCAGAGAGGATGCCAAAGGTGAACTGACCAAAGACTTGTGCTACGCTGACAAGTGCGAGGAGCAGTGCGCCTTGGGTTGAACTGAGGCCGATGGATGTTGCATAGGAAGGGAGATAGAGTGCTGGGAAGTAAAAACCGAATCCTTGGGCTATATTGGAAGCGCAGTATACCCAGAACACTGGTTTCTTCATGAAGGACCAATCAGTACTCTCAGCAGCAGTTTGCTAATCAGCAAATTAGTATGGTGTTTTCCCCAAAGAGCAAGAGTAAGAGCCATGAGACATGCTCTCGGAGTTGTGAGACAGTGTTTCAAAGGCACAGAAACAAAGAAATATGTTTACCTGGGAGGGAGGTAGACGGCCTTTGAAGAAGGGGATGAGTGGGCCCGTTAGAACCACGAGTGCCAATGCCACAGCACGAAGGGTGATTTTGTATCCGTACTTATTCAACATAGCTTCTATGTAAATTTAGCATCATAACCCAAACCAAATGAAGCAGTGAACTTGATAGAGATAGACGCCCGAGTTGCTGCGCTGCATACTTAGAGACTGCCCATAGCCTTATCACCACCTCCATCAACGTAAGTAGCTCCCTACAGACACGTTAAAGGAAGTAGGGGCTAACCCAGCGCCTGGCGTGAAGGGGATTTCTCGGTAGTTCTCATGGCAAGCTGAGCTAAAACATAGGAGGGTAGGAAAGCTCTAGACTGACCGACAATGAAAGGCATAGCCACCCCTGTAACTCCTCCAGCACTGACAATAACTCCCCAGGCCATCCCACGTCTTGCAACCCACCATTCATTGACTATACTAATGATAGGATAATAGAAAATAACAAATCCCACTAGAAATCGGTCAGTGTACGTATTAACCTTCAGTACATGGGACTGAACCAACCACCGTACATAACCCCCTGAGTAATAATCAACGTAGGTAGAGAGTTAGCAAAGGACCCAGTAATAAGTCCCAGAACGCATAACGACCATCCGACACATATCATTAGCACTTTATGCTTCGGATGGCGTCTCACAAATGGCACCATTAGAGGCGCACCTAAAAAGGCTATACCAGTAGCACAGCTTCCCACGACCGATAGCAGAGAGTTATCACCAAACTCAAGGAGCTTAGAATAGAAATCTTGGAAGACGCCATAAGAAAGGGGGAAGCCTGCTCGACAATTAGTATGTGTAGTTTTGACTGACAGTAGACGTGGTACACTACCATACAACAGAGCCTCGAAGACAAAGGCAGCGAGGAGCACTCTCCACGCTGGAGCGCCACCATCCGTAGGTTCTAAAAATTGGACCTCATGTTGTTCAGAGCTATCAGGGTTTCCACTCTGGTCAGGTAGAGCACGACTTCTATTTCCTGTTGGCTCGCCATGCGGACTTCTTAAATCAAGCTCGATTGAGCTTCTTGAATGTGTAGAGGGCATTGCGGTGTATGAGGCAATTATATTTAATCGGATAGACAGATATAGAGGGTAATAGGAAATAGTAAAGTTCACCCAAGAGAGTCGCGATTCGAGTTTTGTCAAAAAGCGGAGACTAGCGAAGTGCTACATCCAGGACAAGTGCTACATCCAGGAAAAGTGGGGCATTCGACTTCTACATTAGTTGGATGGAGCGTGGAAGTACGCAAGGTACCTGCAGCTCTTTGCAGCAGCAGTAGATGTCCACCTTGACCACCCATCGACATTTCCTGAAGTTTAATAGCTTGAAGTAATACAGAATGAGAGAACAAACATCAACGGGAGTGCGACAATGACCTCAGGCCGTGCTCGGTTAACATGTGCACTATCTCGAGACGAAGACTTGAAGTGATGGCACGCAGATACCGAGATTCATAAATAGATTGGTATCATATCATAAAATATCGCAAAGAAAGCACCCCCCTATGGTCATTCCGGTTCCCACTGTCCGCCTCTCGGACTAGCGCTGCTTTACGATTTCAGTCAAGAAATCCTCACTGTAGGCACGTTAGCAAGTTTTGACATTCGAACCTTAGACTAGCCGGTAGCACATACAATGATAGCGTTATGAATCCGTCCCTGTCATCATCATACTTCTTGAAAACGTCCGTCATTCTCTTCAAGCTAATGCAGCTTTGTACGAAGAGGTCGAAACTAAGATGACCATCGCCTTTCTTATCATAGGTTGAGAATAACTGGGTAACAAATTTCTGGCTCAACCTGTACCCAAATGCTGCCAAAGCATTAATGTACTCATCAAGGCTGATACTTCCACTTTTATCAACGTCAAATCTGTCGAAGAGCGACCGCCATGCTGCCAGAAATCCCCATAGGCCACAAAACTCATCATAATTGATAGCTCCAGACCGATCGCTATCGAACATGCGGATCATCATCTTGACAGTATAAGGATCGAAGGAAGACCAGTCCCCGTTGACGAGGGCCGCGCGAAGTTCTTTCTCACTCAATGTGCCACTTCCTGTGACATTATTAGCCCGAAAGCTGATTCAAATTGCAGTGCGACTTGTGTACCATCTTTATCAACCGCCTTGAACAGTGGCAGGAGCGCAGGATCTCGGTGATCCATGGGGGCTGGGGACGGGGGAGGTCTTGACATTTGCTGCTGTGGCCTGCCCTGAGTCTGCAGTGGACGAATTGCATGGCTACCTGGAGGTGGCGAAGCATAACCATGAGAATTCTGGGTTGGCGATCCGTAGCCGTAGTTAGCAGGTGGTGCCATCTGTGGTGACGACTGACGAGGAAGTGGAGGGGCGGGTTTGTACTGTTGCTGTTGATATTGTTGTGTTGGTGCTGATGTTGTGGGCGGTGGTTGGTTGGCAGGGCTGTGTTTCTGTATACATTCTGTCAACTATGGTGCAAAGAGTCATCATAGGAAGTGCTCTTGCCCTTTCTGGCTCTGCGAACGCGGGAAGTGAATCTGGATTGAAGGTTCTATGTTTTTGAGTCAGTCGCAAAGAACCACTTAATTCACACGATCGTCCAAGACTTGTTTGCTAACCTGTTGTACGCCATTTTGAGCAGTCAGAGATGCGTCTGCTCTGTACAAGATGGGGAAGAGTTGTTTGTGTTGAGCTTTCGCAAAAAGGAGGACTTCCACCCTCGAAGAGTACGTGAGAACTGAGGGTCCCAGCTCGTCGAGGTGGGGTGGCAGTGCGCTAGGAGAGGCGCTGTAAACTGTTATCCTGGAATAAAATGGCATACAATATATGGAGTAAAAGATCAAGTAAGTAGAGATATATTGAGGCTCGATTCTCTATCTAGGAATTATTTACGAAATACGGAGGCAGAAAAGTAATTCGTCTTAGTACTGTCGTCAATCTCGGACTGGCAGCTGGGAGCCAAGGGACGGGGTGAACTTGACGCTTGGCATTTGAAACCCTGAAATTTTGGGTTCGGGATGATGTTCTCTTACACACATTATCACCCCTTCAAACGAGTCCAACGCTGCTCAGTACAAAATGGAGCCTCAGGATACTACTACAACTGAGTTCTGGCTTTTTGGATATGGGTATGTCAGACTATTGGAACCTTTTCAGGTATTCCTTTGATAGTCTTTGGCGACGTGGCGTCGTTTTTCGTATAGTACCTTCGTACTTTCGTACAATGATACGCAGCTCGACAACGTTTGGTCGATGAACTGACAAACTGCCCTGTAGGAGTCTGATCTGGAAACCTCCACCGCATTTCGATAGACGTGTGCCTGGTTATGTAGTTGGCTATGTGAGACGCTTCTGGCAGGTTTGTACTTGACGACGTCCACCCTTTTGGTTGAGCTCACCGCTCATTCATAAATGCAGGCAAGGTGAGAAAGCCTCACCACCACCTCTAAACCGCTGCTTATACCGTCACAGTCAAGACCATCGAGGCACTCCGGAAGCCCCAGGACGAGTTGTTACCCTAATTGAGCGATCCTTTTGGGAAACGTTGACGGATTACCACGAGTCAGGCTCAGACAAAGTATGGGGAACTGCATATCGAATCGAAGCCACCAAGGTAGCTGAAGTGCGAGAATACCTCGATATCAGGGAGATCAACGGGTATAGCATCCATTTCACGTCCTTCCATCCTGCCGACGAATCGTCACGCATTCAGACATTGGTGTACATCGGAACACCTGATAATGATCAGTTCATGGGCCCGCAAGATCCTCAAAGGCTCGCAGAGCATATATACAAGAGCGAGGGCCCGAGTGGGTTGAACAAGGACTATCTCTTTGGTCTAGAGAAGTCTTTGGACGAGTTAAGCCCGGACAGTGAAGATAAACACGTTAAGGACCTGGCAAACCGAGTCAGAGCAATTGAAGAGAGAATGTCTATGGACCCAGCCTGAGTAGCCAGCGAAGGTGCTGATCGCGAACTTAAGAAAAGGAGCACACACGAGCAAGAGACTGAGAAGTGATTTTCAGAGCCATTATTTCGTTTGTTCATTGGCAATACTACCCTAGACTAGACCCGCGTAAAGAGCAGTCTTCATTAAGAGACAATTGATCAAAGTGATCATGGTAGAAATTCGCACCAGAGATACATGCGTGACGAGATTGTTTAGAATGTGACCGAGCCCAATAGGTAAACCCCCCAAACTCCGAGCAAGTGTAAAGCTCACCAAGGTCAAAACCGCATCCAGAGATCACGAGAGAACCATCAACTACCTTCCAAAACATTGCAGTAGTCAAAGCCCCACACAATTAACCTTCGCTGAAAAAACCAAGCTGCTTTTCGTCCTCAAGTACCCACGAACACGCAAGTTCGGAATGAAGAATTCTCGCTCGACACATCCACATTTACTGCCAGCCACGACCACCACCTTGTTCACCACCGCCGTAACCACCTCCACCACCGGAGTATCCTTTACCTGACGATCAGCGTTGAATTGATAAAAGATTTGTTGACTTAAGAGAAGTCAACGGAAATTTACTCACCTCCATAGCCACCACCTTGCTGGCCTCCGTAACCACTACCACCACCATCACGGCCACCACCATATCCGCCACCTCCGTAGCCACCACCGCCACCTCCGTAGCCACCTCCACGTCCTCCATATCCACCACCTCCACGGCCACCGCCGAAGCCACCACCTCCACCACCGGAGCCACGCTCAGAGGCTTTGTCTACACGAATAGTGCGGCCATCGAACCTACAATGCGATTAGTTGGTGTCCGGACTAAGACACACCACTAGACATACTCGATGTTGTTCATTGCACTGATGGCAGCATCGGCATCAGCCTCCTGTCCGTAGCGGACGAAGCCGAAGCCACGGCTGCGACCAGTATCACGGTCCTTGACCACGACCTGTTCGCGCGTTAGTAAAGCAATTGACCATAATGTGGATCTAACGTAGGAACTCACAGCCTCTTCAACAGCGCCAAACTCCTCGAACTTCTGACGAAGAGCATTCTCATCCGTGTGCCATGCGAGGCCACTAGAAACCGTTGTCAGCACGAACCAATGTAACATGAAAGGACAGGATTGCCAACCTACCCGATAAAGAGCTTAGACATGATTGATAGTTATATCTCGAAAACCTGGCTGAAAGTCTCAATTTCCGCGCACGAGTACACAAAATAGCGCGCCATGGCGGTATTGTGTATTGAAACGGAGGACAGGACGCGGATCACGCAAAGAAAGATACATCGAGGCAGAACATGATCTCCGCAGAAAGCAGAGAGGAGGAAGGACAGAATATGATCGAGGACAATATTAGCACAGCAAGCAGGAGATCAGACGAACTTCTTGAAGAAATGAGATTTGGTGAAAGAGAGAGGGTTGGCGGGAGGGGTTGATTTGGTTGAATTGATTGAATTGAATTGAATTGATTGATGGACAGCCGGACAATTGAAGGAAGACGCAAAAGGTATTCAGTCGAACGACAGAAAGGACAGTGCGAAATTCTGGCCGTATGAAGAAGGATAGAGAGCGAGAAAGAAAAGGATCGCGGATGGAAAGGGTGGGAATGGCGTAGATATGGGCGATGAGATTGGGAAAGGGTGGTAGGTGGTAGGCGTCGTAGGCTGATAGCCTGATAGGATCAAGCTTGGGAAGCGGGGCGCAGAGACTTCGACCCCTCACTACTGGGTGGAAAATGCGTCTTAGCGCCGATCAACGACCCTGACACCCTGATATATCCTGAGGAGGACGAGGACAAGGACAAGGACACACACAGGATAATACAAGAAGGTAGCGCCTTTACAACGGTTGGTCACTACTACCGGTACTGTACCTTGGAAGCCTGGAAGCTGAAGCTCACGTCTGGCACCTGGCACCTGGCACCTGGCCCTGGCCCTGGCCCCCTACTTAGTTACAGTAGCACCTAGCACTTTTCCCATTTTCGGTGCGCTTTCGATGCTCCGCTCAGGCGCATCGAGAGACACTCACAGCATCCTGCTGCTGCTTCTCCCCCACGACATGCGTACATGCACAGACGGCAAACTTTGTTTGTGAGCTTGGTGAATAATTTATATGCTAGCAGGTCCCGACCAGCCAGTCAACATCAGCGCTGCAACTGCACAGCCTGCACTCTTTCCAGCCCGGAAAACTCTCGAGTCTGGGGCGGATGTGTGCGTGTGTGTGTGTGTGTGTGTGTACCCAAAACAGGGTTTTCTACCCAATCCAGCCCGTGCCAGCCTCTCCCAGTAACGGCGCAGAGGCCGGCACGAATGTAAGCATCAAACTAAGGGCCTCTCTGGCTCGGCTTGGTAGTGTGGCGTGCATGATGGCATGATTGTCCGTATCTCTTGCGTTTTGATGGACTCCGAGGTCCTACTGTCAGAACCCAAGATATCGAGGGCAGATGCTTGCTCACAAGATAAGTGCCGCAGCCCCCCATAGCAAACATTAACAATCATGTATTGATCACTATACTTCAACTGAAGCCAAAAACAAAGATTGCACTTAAGTACCGTATAACTACCTAAACATTACCTCAAGGACATATACTTAATTGCCAGATCTGAAGCACGGCTACTGGGACCCCATCTACTCGCCAGCTGCAGAATTATTGCAGTCGGTTATTATTCTCATCTGGAGCATCCCCAAAGGAAGGGCAGAGGACCAAAGCTGCAGGAGTTCGCATTTGGCTTTTCTTGGACCTTGACGGATAAGTGGCCTTATCTGTTTATCGTTAGGCTGTGGCTTTGACTGACATTAGCTGGTAAACCATTATTATTGGAGGGGAGTTATGCTCGGTAGGCATACTAAAGTATGCTTTGGTCGCTCACTCGCAGGACGAAAAGCAAAGATACGGCAGAGGCACTGCAAACATCGATGCACCACCATCTCCGATCACTCAACTACTTGTACAACACAACCTCCTCCGAACCATCACGACGGAGATTTACAACCACCAACGACACTCTGCTGTTTTCCACGTGAAGGATGAGCCCAAGCAAGCCAGGGCCACCACGACTCGAGTCCAGCATGGATCCAACCAACTGGACAACCCAACCCAACCTCTACTCTAGGATTGTGCTGAAGCTAATACTAAAAACTCGAGGTGCGAATTGGGGTCCTGATACGTGTAAAAATTGATATTTGACCAATGCCATGTGAGTTCTGCCAGGACGTACGTACAGTAGGTAGTTCAGTTGATCTACTGCAGATAAATCACTTAATTTAAGACATGAGTAACTCACTTGCTTTAGGTAACTTACTTGTTTCGGATAAGTTAAGGTAGGGCACCTTATCTAAGTGAGCACGAAGCGTTACTATGGACGCAGTTTCATACTGGACGGAGCTCGCAGGCTTGCGACATCATGTTTACGGAAATGCCTCATCCAGCTACCCAAGGACTGAACAGTGCTTGGGATAGCGGTATTGGATCGTCATCTCTCGTATGACATCACTTTGGCACGAAAGTGCGAGAGTATCATGTGATATTGAGGTAAAGAAAGCTAGAGAAATAAGATTGTGTTAACACTTCTCCAACCGACTGAGCTTTTGGGTTAGTCGCAATCAAGGATTCTGGAGTTTTCATTGCAGCACGGTAGAGAAAGTGCTTGCATGAATACGAGTACTTTGTGTGGATTCCGATATTCCGTAGGGCTGCTTCCCCGGTTGACCGCTATTCTGGCCGCTACACCGTCGTGATTGTAAAGTTCGTCATAGCCTGTGGCTTTGGCTTTGGCACAATGCGGGTGGTAGAAGTAATGCAGGGACAGCAGGATGAGAGTAGACGTCGCAGTATCAAGAGGCCCAGCTGAATCAACCTGGTTATGGCTCTACATAGGACCTATATAGCTGGTCTTGGCAATGCTGTGCAACCAAAGAGGCCGACGAGTATACAGGCTAGTAAGGTTTGTCTAGCGACATAGCCTCACAATTGCACATCTTTAAAAATGGGCCGAGATAAGTTGTGTGCTAGGCACTTCGCAGTTTCCTATTATGGTGCCTACTGGATTGAACAGCCATGACGCGAGGAGTGATGCTTGCATGTCCAAAGAATCTTGACCTTCTTGTCTTTAGAATTAGTTTGCCACTGTTTTTTTAATGTGGCATTACTTGCGAGACGACATTTTCTAAATCGACGAACATATTCTTCTTTGCTGTTCGATTTCTCTTCTTTGCAGCCCATTGAGGTGATGGAGCCGCACCAGAACGTAAGCAAGCACAAAGCGCCGAATGAAGCCGGCGAGTATAAGGGACATCATGGACATCGGGAATGGCATAGTGATGCACATGAACAGGAGGGTTCGGGATCATTATTGACGAGGAAGCACGATTGGCGTAGAGAAAGCCGTCACGGCCATGCATCGTCCAGGGCGCCAACCATCCCAGAACGTGCCATGAGTGGGGACAATGACTATGTTCGAAAGTGGCTCGCGCAGACACAGGACAAGACTATTGCTCACGACTTAGGACGTAGGCAATCACATAGCGCACCTGGTAAGTATCGCCTCTGGACTTTTAGATAGAGGTAGCACAAAAACGCAAAGCGCTTGTTAACTGACATTTCTTAGATTATCAAGCCAATGCCCCACCCTCAGGACATGCACATCATCCACTCCGCCATCGTGAACTCGATGTGATCGATACAGCTCGCTTACGGCCAAAGGCAAAGCGAAAGCGCGAATCCTCTTCGGATAGCTCGTTGCTGAAGCCTGTTGCCAAGCCGAAGCGACCAAATCCATCCAAGCAGCATGGAAGGAATGATGCTGTTGGACAGAGGATCAATGCCCCCGATCATTCTCGAAAGAGGCAGAAGATCCTGTCCTCTGATATTCAGCTTTCTGTTGGATCTCCTTTGCACAGAACAACACAACCTGAGACTTTTGAAAAGCGACAGCGACATAAAACTCGAGAGGATCGGTATGAACCAGATGGTAAAGCAAAAGGGCCTGCGAAGAATAGGTTAGGTAAGGTTAGCACATCGAAAAGGCAAAAGACAAGTGCTCGGAAAAAGGGCGCGAATAAAGCAGGCGAAAATCTCATGCGCAATTTTGCTTCAAAAAGTATTGGCCAGGACCGCTTAACTGTGAGACATAATTACCAAACCTCCCCCCCCTCTCTCTCACACAAAAAAAAGGCTAATATAAGTCAGCTCCAGCCTTCATCTGGCTTAGGAATCTTCAAGAATGGTCGTGCTTCTTCTCCAAACAGACGTCGTGGCTGTAAGCAACACTTTCACGATTGGGAACGCTGTTGCTAATGTTGCTGCAGTGCCAGATCTTGCTTTTTCAGAAATGGACTTCCTCCAACGGTCGAAAAGCAACCCAAGCAAAGGCAATGAGAAGACTACCTCCAAGTATCGCGGGGGAGAGCAACATAAGGTATTGAGAGAACAAGAAGAGGTCTCTGCTTTCTTCAAGCCATCAAAAACGCCACTAAAAGAGCGTAGTATCAACAGGGAAGACTGTGGAGCTAAAAATGGCGCCGAGGATGCCTATTCTCTCCACAGCAAGCCTAGTGCAACCGATGGGTACTCGTCCAGTCGTATGAATTCGGTAGGACCCTCTATCAATCTACAGGGCCAGCTTTCTCAACTACGCAAAGAGTCTCGTCCTAGCTACGATATAACATATTCCGGTCGGGAACAAAACTCAGCTCTGGATTACTTGGAGAACCATCCAGGAAATATAAGCGGACGTTCAGAACAAGCCACGACATATGTGACTTGGTCAGAAACGCAATACACACCTATGAAAACAGCATCTGATCACGACATGGAGAATGATAGCCCAACACCTGACTTCGTTAGGACCTGTATTAAGAATACTGGTATTTTCAAGGATACTGGGATATCTCCACACTCCGGCCTCCGCCAGCCGAGACTAAATAGGAGGGGTACTAGCCATGGCCGGCATTATTCTCCAAACATAACGGACGAAAGGAACGAGGGCTTCGTCGAAAGTAAGTATGCTAGTACTACAGTACCGTCAGTGGGTGGATCCCAGCGTTTAAGCCATCGGCCACATAGCCACGGGATTCTGAATGATGATCATTCTGAGTGGTCACCCTTGCGAAGGCCAACTGAAAGTCGTGTTCCTATAAATACAAATGATGACTATAGTTCCACCATTGAACAGACGGGAAATAGAGTCGCTATTGACATATATGACACAGAGAAAGGATGGGCTCGATATTGCAATATAAGAGAATCCAAGAGTATACCAATCAGCCGCCAAGAAATCGCTAAGAGAGCGCGAATTGAACGTCCTGTTACTGTTTTACCAGTACCAACCTCCAAGGCGCAGCAATCCTGGCGTAGACGGGATAACCTCACTGGAGCTCATTCAAGTATACAATCTGCTCACGGATTAATTATAAATGCTAGTAGCTCTCATGACAGTCCGTTTCAGCTTGGTCCAGCATCTGATTTCTTAGAAGCACAAGGCGTGTCCAATACAGAGGCCTATCAAGATTGCCAAGATGATAAGAACAGCCAGAATTGGGATCCTATCTCAGCAGAGCATCATATACTATATGCTAACCAGGGATACGAACACACCATAGTGCCAGCTATCACGGTTGTAAAAGTTAACCCTCAGTCGATACTAAAGCCAGAGAGTTTTGGGACTGCGCGTGGTGAACCGACTTCGGGTAATTGGACCAGCTCTGTGCGACCAGCTTCAACATCTGCGTATGGTCTTCCTCTACGCGGGTCTTCCGGGGCTAGTGGTATGCAACTACCCACTCCACATAAGCGTTGGTCGCCGTCAGTTGATGTTGCGATTGAGCCTCTGTACGTCCATCAAATGCAACCCCCACAGGGCAAAGGCCAGAAACAGGTCCATTTTGCAGCAGAAGTAAGCACAGAACCATTTCAAGGTGATTTTGACACATTGAGCCAAATTAATACGCAGTATGATGACCTTGTTGATGATGACTTGTTCGAGGACAGCTACTTTGTAGAAAGCACCGAGCTGGAAGGATTCTATCAAGAAACGTCATGGGATGACGATGCTATGCGTTCTAGGGAGTTAAACACGGTGGCATCTGACGCTACTAACTTGCTACAGCCAGAGGAAGGCTCTTCGTACAGGCCAGACTTGGAGAGCCATGAAGCTTGGAATAAGAATGAACAGAACTCATACAGACAACATAAGACTCCCGATTGTTTACATAGACAGGACTTCGATGAAGCTTTTGGTATGGAGGGTACCAGCCTTCAGAATGATGACAAGGGGGACGATGACCAAGGCTCTATACGAGGATTTTGGCAACCTCGTCGTCAATATTGACTAGCGACGCGTTTTAGTCGAATGACAAAGATGTGGCCATCTGGCCCTGCGTGGGATTGCTTTGCTTGTATATTATCAAGAAGACATTATGATCCTTACCTTTATTCAGGTTCTTGATCCTTCCACTTCTCCCGGATACTATGGACGTCGATACCACACAACTCTGCTCTCTTTACTGTTGCCTTAGCCTTACCGACGACCGGTACATCAATCATCTTCCCATCTAATGTCCACGCCCCTCTACCACCCGCGTCTGCCTTTTCGTCGCCGATCACCACCCTCACAGCCCATTCTACTTCTTTCTCACCCGGTGCAAATGCCTTCTGCGCAACATCGACCTGCGAAGGATGAATGCACTGTTTCCCATTAAATCCTAATCCACGCCCTCCAATACACTCCTCTTCTAAAGTCTGTTGCCCCTCAGCTCCTCTATAAGCAGTACAGACCAGATCAATAGTAGAAGGAAGGTTGTGCGCTCTTGCAGCAGTGGATATCGTTGAGCGGGCATACAAAAACTCATTGAGTGACGGGGTGCGGGTGAGTGACAAGTCGAGGGCGAAGTCCTCTGCTGCAAATATCAAACCACTTAAATACGGAGAAGCTTTGCATATCTCATTGAGATTTATCAGTGACTCGGCTGACTCTATCAAAGCTAGTATCTTGAGTGGGTTTGATTTCGCATTTGGGGTTGTAGGATGACGGTCGGGGAGGACGTGTTGCAGAATATCAGTTATGAAGTGAAGATCCGAGGCTTTGTTTACTTTTGGCACGACGAGCGCATCGAGGTGAGGGGATTGAAGGACGGAGGTTAGGTCTGCGAGGGCAAGGCCCGACGAGACACTATTTATGCGGACGCTGAGCTCGGTAATGTGGGGTGGACGGGGACGGGAAAGGAAAGAGAGGATATTGGTGCGAGCGGTGGGTTTTTGAGCGGGTGTTACACTGTCTTCTAAGTCGTAGGCTATCGTGTCTACAGTGAGGGAGCGCGATTTCTCGAGGAACTTTGGGGAGGAGGATGGGACTGGGGGCGTGTTAGCTGTTTATTGTTTTGGGGAGGTTGGAACTGGTGAAGAGCGAAGAGCGGATACCGTAGAGAAGAGCTCGACGAAGGATGGAGGATGTGGACATGTCGACGAGTCAATTGCAATTGAGTCAAAAAGTAGACGGAAGAACGAGTGATCAACGAAAGTACATGGGAATGTTGGCGTCGGCTATGGTCTTCAGAAGAATAGTAGTAGCAGTAGTAGTAGTAGTAGTAATGGTAGTAATCGTCGCCCAAGGGACTTAAAGGTTTAACTTGGGAATCTTAATTGACTAGGTAGGGATAGGTACGAATACATGCAAGAGGCCAAGGTACGTAGTATGATAGACAGCAAAGATGTTTGAAGTTGGAGTTGAAGGTTAGTCGCCGTCACCGGTACATGATCGGCAACGGTTAAGATTCGGTGTCAGTCTCCGCACTTGTCCTAAAATATATTAAGGTAGGTAGGGTAGGTCTTTAGGTAAGCGTAAGGTAAGTAGGTAGGTACAGTATCGAATAGAACTGCCACTTGACACCGCCCCACCTAGCGTCGTATGCAGGGGTGCTCCAGCCAGTGCTGCCAGATAGACGACGACGACGACGTATCTGAGCAGCATCACAGTCCCTCTCCTGAAATACACACTCACTCACCATGGATCAAAACCAGCCTGGTGAGCTTAGCTGGAGGCTCAGTTCCCACCCAATAACCCTATTATGCTTCCTCGGATTCCGAGTCTGTAAGTTACCTAACCTAAATCTTTTGAGAACATGTGTACCTACCTACCTAGACACGAAGCTGATACGTCGTAGCGGCCTTACTGGTATACCTATTCGGAATCCTCTTTACTTCGAACTTGTGAGTACCAATGCGCATTTCTATCTAGAATTCTAGTAGAAGGAGCTAATGATGTTTACAATAGTGTTCTCATCTTCATCGTCACGATCCTTCTCCTTGCAGTCGACTTCTACTATCTCAAAAACATCGCTGGGCGGCGTCTCGTGGGACTAAGATGGTGGAATGAAGTGGATATGCAATCGGGCGATTCACACTGGGTGTTTGAGAGTTCTGATCCTGCGACCAAGGTCATCAATGCAACAGATAGTCGTTTCTTCTGGATGGCTCTTTACGTGCAGCCGGTTTTCTGGACCTTGTTGGCTATCTTGGCAATTGTTCAGTTCAAGTTTATTTGGCTGACGCTTGTTGGTACGTATTTGTCTCCAAAGTTTATATGTAAATGGGAACTAAAGCATGGGAATGTAGTCATTGCGCTCAGTATGACCATCACGAATACTCTTGCCTTCTCTCGATGTGACAAGTTTAGCCAGGCGTCAAATCTGGCTGGCAGCGCTTTGTATTCTGGGGGGTTGGCTGGAAGTATTGCGAGTGGGCTTGTGGGAAGGATGTTCAACCGCGGATAAAGATTGGAAGGGTTGAGTGAGCATGGGGTGGGGTATGGAGATCTGGGAAGTCCAAGGTTCGTGTATGATACCAAATGGAGTTGAGCATTTTCCTGGAATTAGATGCTAAAGGCTATGGCGTGAAGGGTGCATGGCATGGGTATTGGAGTTTTTAAGTTCCCACTCCCGGATGGGAAATTCTACAATTTTGACAGGGCACTGCCACTATTCTTGAAGCTTTCAGTTTCATGTCAGCTCTCTTAACATAGCAGCAAGTTCTTGTCAGTAGCTCAATGAGCATCTGAAATTTGAAAATTTTATCCAAAGCATTCAAGATTCAGTACGCTGTCAGACCACGGACAGTCTTTGCGTTCGCTGAGATTCACAATCATTGAGTAAGTCATAGAGAAAACCAGTCATAAAACCTCTCAAGGTCAAGTAATCCTTACTTCATTAACCCTACTCTCAACACGAAGGTTTGGTGATATAATAGAATCAAGCTCATTAGCCACAAGTTCTAGTAGGGCGAACATGTCAGGTTCTGGTCACATAAAAGTATAGTGAGTTGCGTTATCATAATTTTAAGTGGCCCAGTGAATTACTCAAATCAAGTCCATTCCTCAAATTCAAATCCAGTAAGTTATTGTAACGCAACTTAACTAACATCCATCCCTCTGAGAGATAGTTAG
>JAJONI010001040.1:0-15473 GCA_022190145.1 Pezicula rhizophila
ATAAGCATACTATTTTAGCCTCCTATTTTGAGAGGCGACAACTAACAATTCACTTATTTATGTGCATGTACCACTTCGACAATAATCAAAGTTCAATATATGTTAGGTGCATAGATGTTGTTCTCGCTATCGGGTATTGTTTATAAAGGTATGAAAATAGCTAAGACAGTAGATTAACAACACCCAGAAGTTCTGACTAGCTGGCTACTTTATGCTCCACTCCTGTTGACCAATTTTGCCTCTGCAAAACAGCGTCCAACATAGGCTCATAATGTGTTTACGATATTGTAGGCAAGCTTGCCCGGTTTTATAGCGAATATACATGAATTAGATAAGAAATATTTTGGAAATAAGCCCATTGAATTGTATTAGCATCTGCAGCCTCGTTGAATTGCACAATACAAAAGTACAGAAGGTACATACATGTGCTGCCAGGAGAATTCAATGGTAATACAAGGGGGCAGAAGATTTCACTCAGCTCAAGTGACACGGTAACAGCATCTTTGGAACATCTTCATCCCAATCCTAATCAGATTTTCACAGATCTAAACTTCGAAACCTAAAGCCTGTTTTCCATTATACTAAAGCTTATTGTTTGTACAGAAGTACGAGCTCCTTTGTAGAAGCTGCCACTCCTCCTCTATCTCAATATCTTACGTGTAATTCTAGCAGCATCTTATCTGCTAATAAGGATAAATGCTAACGAGAAGCTTATCATTAAGCAATTGCGCTGCAACCTACTGTCGCTAATAAGGCTTTCTACCGACTACTATCGCTATTTCGCATCATCACAACGAAGGAGTCTTTAAAAAATTAGAACACAACCGAGTCCAAGAGGGTCAGGATTTAGGGTATAAATCTTAGGTTTCAATTTCATAGTTTTACCGTTTCACTGTTCTATCTTCAAGGAAGCTTCATTAACTACCACCTCCTAATCCAACGCCCTACTCCTCCTAAGTTTTTTTTAATAATCCTTCACTCTTCACAACTGCCGGTACAATTGTCTCAAAGCCCTCAACCCCCTTAATTGCCGTAATTAGAATTGGTACCAAAGTCTTGCTCACAGTGTACGTACGATTCCGCGCATAAAGAATGCTAAAGATGCAAGGAAGTTATTTTCGAATTGGTTTAGTTTCGGCTAGCTAGTCTCGGCTTCCACAACCGAACCGAAACTTTAAAAAAAAAAGAGCCTCAGCCATCTAAAAAAAAAAACATTATAGCATCACCAACCCACAAAGCAATCAGCATTAAAAGGCATCAAAAAGACTTTAAAATCAAAAACCAAAAAAGATATCTCTCTGACGGGGAGTCGAACCCCGATCTCCCGCGCTTGACTGTGACGTAATGTCACGTGACAAGCGGAAATCATGACCGTTAGACCATCAAAGATGTGTAAGTGCTGAACACTTGGCGATGAATATCAGAGTGTACTTTGTACTGTTTGTTGAAGTGCAATGTAGCATTGGGGTTTATGTATGAGAAAAGAAGTAGATTTGATGGTTGTGGGAGCGAGAGGGTTAAGCGGGCTGTTAGTGGGGAGCTAAAGCTTGTCGTGGGAAGTGAGATGAGTAATGGAGGGGCACGAGACGAGTAAATTGGATTTTCTTTCTTGTTTGGATTTGAGAGGATTTGGGAGATTCAGTGAGGTGTTATTGGTTGTAGTAAGTTTCAAGTCTTTGGTGTTCTAAATGCTAGTTTACCACTTGTCAATTCTTTTGCGAGAGACGTCGAATCGTTGAGGTCTAAATGCTAAATTACTGCTTGTTGTTTCTTCTGCGCGAGAGGTCAGATCTTTGGTTGTCGTCTAGATTACCACTTTCGCGCGAGAGGTCGGATCTTTGATGGTCTCACAATTTCTTTTGCGAGAGAGGTCGAGTCTTTGCTGGTCTAAATGCCTAGATTACCGCTTGTCGTTTCTTTCGCGCGAGAGGTCGGGCCATGTGGCGCAATCGCATCTTTGATGGTTTCTTTCGCGCGAGAAGACAACGCTTGTGGCGCAATCGGATCGTTGATGGTCAAACCATCTTAATTACACCATTAATAATACCTAGCTTCGAGATCTTTCAAGATAAGGAAGTTTTGAGATGTGAGGATTATGTTATGGATTTACTTGAGCATTGGATCGATCCTGGGATTGCCCTTATCCCACTGCTCGTATCTTCAAACGCTTGACCCAACGATCTGTTAATAGGTCGCTGAGGTTCTTGAAGTATTTGCAATTGCCCTGCAGCCGGTATTATAGCCCCGTAAAATTGAATACTAGATAGCATTCTGCATGAGAAAGCGCTATTACTTGTTACATTTCGTTGCGAGGATAGAGTATCTTATGTTATCGAACAGCGAAACAATAGTTGCTATTTTGCTTTCGTTCGTATCATGCGGTATATACCTTTCTTTCTACTATTATACATCGTTTCTAATTCTTGACAAACGCCGAGTCTCCCTCCCTGTCTCCAACTCCTGATAACGCCAAAAATATATGCTAGATCATCAAAAACCCTGATTCAAATGCATCACGATCAGTTGTGGTATCAATCAGCGCCTTTTTGCCCTCTTTCCCCGTGAACCATGGTTGGTAGTAATTGTGGTCGTCATTCTGCTATAAAAAAAAGAACCTCCTAGTATTTTCGAGGCCGGTATGAATCCTGCCTGCTGCTTGTTCGAGAAATAATACTATTCGCCAAGCTACTCTTGAAAGCCACGGCAGCAACCAATGCGTCCATAGCACTACTCTGTGTAGATGCCGTTGGAGTCCCTGTAAAATCGCTCCAAACAACTCCTAACTGGTTGTTCTTTGTATTGCGATCATTGGCCCAAATACTCGCCGCGTTCGTGGCCATAAACTCCAAGTACGTGTTATCGGGGCTTGCAGTTTGTAGACGTTGCAGATTTCGCATGAAGATTCCTTTGAATTGGCTTCCATCCGCTCCGCAGTTGGGTTCGCAAGGGTCATGAAGAACGCCACTAGAGTCTCCAAGTTGTGCGATAGCTGCTTTAGCAATTGCTGAGGCCATAGTTAGATAGGTTCCGTTAGGTTGCGCGGTGTTAAGCTCTACCAGAGCTCCCAGAATGACACCCTGGTTATAACTCCATACTGTGCCGTTGTTATTTTTGCATGTATTGAGCACCAGACCATCGTTGAAGAGGCTCTTTGAATTTATCATGCCACTTCCTTGAAGCCAGTTCCACTGTTGAACGGCTATGTTTGTGTAGTAAGCTTTGTTGCTCATCCGATTTGCCAGATGAGCGCCCACGGAAAGGTAGAGCTCGTTGGCTATGGCATTTACATAGGTATGGGCTTTGTCCCACCAAATACCACCGCATGGAGTGGTGCTTGCGTTCTTCATATCCTCAAAAATAGCGGCTGCCATATTGAGATATTCTTGGTTCTTCGTCACATCGTAAGCTTGAATCCACCCTAGAGCCCACCAACCCTCATCGTCGTAAAAACCATTCAGAAATCCAACTGGATTGGTGCCATTCGTGCCGTCAGTCGTGTTTGTAGCAGCAGCAATGGCCAGATTCATGCCAGCTGGGACAGGCGTGTTGTAGAATGACTCCACGTTGAAATCGGCTGTGACGACTTTGACCATTTTAAAGTTGTAAGTTTGAGCAAGGGAAAAGGTTTTAGCGAAAACCGCAGTGATGTTGGACTGGACATTTGAATCGACAGCTGCTAAATCGCCCAACATTGTCAAGCAGTTTGCGCTATTCCACCAACCGGTGGATGGAACCCATAGACCGTTTGTGTTGTTGTACCATTGCTGCAATGTAGAGAGAGCGGCTTCGGTATTGGCGGTATAATCCACAGCAGCAACCAAGACAAGTTGATTGATGGCCACCATTGTAAGCACCATACGGAAGGTAGAGGACAATGGTCGAAACATCTTCAAGGGCTGATTAAGATTATATATATATTTGGCGTTCGATCGAAGCAAGGGGTTACGGAATGGGAACCAGCACCAATTCAGATTTCCATTGCAAACAATAAAAGCAAGGCTGAGAGGTATTTATCATGTGCCTTCCGCAATGCTTTCTATACAGGTGTGAGGGGAAACAGGATAACAAAAAAGAACTTGGAGCCGGCCAGTTAATAAAGGACCGGCTTGGCAACACTCAATGTTGACTTAAGAACGGCTGCAACAAACCGCCAAACAGAAAAAACCAAAGGGGGTAGTCCCAGAAAAAGAGCTGCCAAGTTATAAAAAAGGAACATCCAAAAGCAGGCGGCTTCTCCTACTTATGGAGAAAAGCAGAAACCGGAGTCCACAACTAGATAGCGCACATGCTCGACTCGGATCAAGGAGACTAAAGTATGTCAAACGAATGCGCCCCCGATTTTTGACGGGTTCGAAAACAAGTCTGAGTACGAATGTACGGAAAAGACTAAGCGAGCCCGGAAAACTTGGCAAGAAACGCCATCAGAATAACTACATTGTAACATCCTGTAGATCTGCCCCATTGCAGCTTGCTTAAGGAGCGATGGGACGAACAAGTTGCGCTGGCAAATCGCGCAGCATTGACTCGGCATTGACCCTATTGAAACCACCGTAAAACAGGTATACGCGCGTGGAGAGCACTGGTCAGACAGTGGATTTGCTGCAGCTCCAGCTATCCAATAATTGTTTGAATGCTAGAGCCGCTTCTGTTTTTTTCCAATCGTCGCTTCGCCAAAGCGCATAAAAGAATAACAGCAATGGTAATGGGAAGATCGGCAGGGCTCCCGCGGCGATGAAATAGAAGATGAGGTGAACCTACAGCTTTGATATCGGGATTGGAGGAGACTAGATAGATAGACGCGACTGGATGACAATGGTGAAATCGAGTCGCTGGAAAGCAAAGAAAGATTCGCACGCACGCACACACACACACACACAGTCTAAAGACAAGCTTAACAGCGCCTCCTCTTTACGATGACGATGACGAGTTCACCGGTGTTTCCATGCTGCAAGAGAGTAGCAGTCGGGCTGAGATGGAAAGGTGACAGACAGGAGTTGTTACAGAGTTACCTACAGAACATCAGGGCCACTTTTTGTAGGTCTGTGCTTAGTCACGTGCAGAAATTGAATAGCAGGGCAGTGTTGTTGGAATTAAAATCCTCAACTCAGCTCGATCATCCGAATACAAGTTAGAGGAGCGTATCTGGAACTTGCACTGTCATGGAAGTCTATGTACGCTGTCTCAAGAGCATGTCCTGCACGGTCACTTGATAATACAGTACCCCACCACGTGATATCGTGGTATCACAGATTCTCTGGTTCAACCATTACAAGTTCCCTAAAGATCATTTAAAATTGATTTAGTAGTACTTTCTGTTCGACCTGAATCGTAAATATTATGAAAACTTTTGAACCGTTGCTTTGAACTCTGTGGCCCCCAATGGTCAATACAGTTCCCTTCGGAGGATCTTCGTTTGGATCAAAGCGTCCCAGCGTATATTTCCCCCAAAGTTCAAATCCTCGGGGATCACTAATCTGGCAATTCCACATACTGTACATACCTACGTCAATCTATATTAGATAGCCCGGTATTGTTCACGTATACTAGTATTTGACTTTCAGAGGAGGCAGCCACCTAAATCCCAATCCTTTTTGCAGCATACTTTTATCCGCCTTTGTTTTCCCTATGCATTGCTCACACATAAATGACTAGGAGATATTTCCACTGCTTTCAACCTCATCTTTCAGGTTTTTAAAGTAGTCATATTGAATCTTATATTAACGGAGTTGCTTCTATGCAATGCAACACTTTTGATCTAAGCGACGCTGTTGATAAAAGCGACTGACTATAGAAACAATATTGAACGGAAAGAACGATCCTTCGTAACTTACCATTAGCTATTAATACTCAATACCTATCAAAATTGAACGATAATTGCGTGTCATAATGTGATTATCATAACCGCCATTGTACCGATTCTAGCCTTGCCATCTCAATTTAGAGGGCTATTAGTGGAACGTTTTGTCGCTACATCGTTGGAAGCAAAATCCTCCTTATGTTGTTCTATTAAGACTTCACTACATTTATATTAAACAGCTCTTAATGCAGATCTCCGATGAACAATAATGATAGTTTAAGCGCGCCCGACTGCTCTATGACATAAGTCTAGAGAAGAAGGGATTTCCCGATTAAATAGGATTCTTGGATGTTTTGGATGGTCCCTAATTATTTCCACAATCTTCTCCCCCAAGATGCACATCTCAGGGCTTGGGTGTCCCTGCAAACCGAAACCAATAACAACGCCATCGCAATACTCCGTTTTATCCAATGTAACCAACAACGCTAGCATACCGGTAGTAGGAGACATGAATACCACTATGTAGGGCTTGGCTAGCCTTATATGTGCATTTAGAGGGTTGCGAACTCCGCTCGACTTCCGGAGCCATAGAAATAATAGGTTCAATCCTTCTTACACAATAACTTATTGAGGGGTTATATTTCATGGTAGGATTCGAATACCCCTCTAATCCGAAGTGTGATATGCAATTGGAAGAGCCAGCCCTGGGCGCATTGACAACTTCCCGTTAGCCTGAAAACTGGACGAATGCACTACAGCAGTACAGTACTATCCCGTCCCTTCCCTCCCCGCTGAATAAAGGTTTAATTTATGACTGGTAGCAGGGCGAAAAATTTAAAACCTTTATTCAGAGGGCGGGAAGGTTAGTAAAATTCTATCTTAATTCCGGAGTTTAAGGTATCTACTTCTATTACAGTACTAGCGCTTCTTGTGTTCAGCCTCACTACTCCGCAACTTTATTCCGACTTGTCTGGTAGCTGAATTATTGTCCTCTTTCTCTTGCCGCGCTGCGTAAGATGCAAGATCCAAGAATTTATCGATCCACCAAATGAATTCACTCCGCTTATGTCCTACACGTCGGAATAGCAGATTGTCATCATGTGAAGTCTGCCGCCATCGCATTAGGTGCGATCATGCCAAGCCATGATGTGAGCGTTGTGCGACGAACGACAAATATCCGTTGTGTTTATCGTACAGCTCCTATGACTAAGAGTTCGAGATATAGCTCCCAAAGTACTAGGCGCATAACTCCGTTCGTCATGCTACCATGAGCAGATCAGTAGATGGGTACTAACGAAAGTTTCTAGGGTACCGCCAACGTTATTTCGTCCTCCAGCAGTGGATCCCTACAAGAATCTAAGACCCTAGTAGACATTCCAAGTTTCTTTGGACCAACGAGCTATTACGCAATAGGTACTGGGACTGCGGTATGTCTAGGAAGACTGAAGGGTGTGGCGGTCGTTATTCTGAGCGGAGTCGTTAGCTTCTCTATGTTCAATCCGGGAGGCATGTCTTATAATTCCTCAATGATCATCAATCAGTACTCCGGAAACTAGTGGATCATCTAAATGAGACGGGGTCGCTTACGAGTATCCCTCGTCTTCTCATTGAAGCTATTCTCCCTCTTCTGTGAAAAATGTTCTATGGTTATAATGAAGAGGGTGATCAACTCCATAGAGAGGTTGCTGCCAAAGTAAACCAGAACTCAACTGTCCCGGTTCTTGTTAGAAGTTCAACAAGTATGAAATAATGTTCCAAACTCATTACGAAAGAAAAGTTGAGAGGACCAACAGTTGGAAATGTGCTAATTTTAACTTCGGTGTCCTTCATGCACATCTTTAATCGGGGTCTAGACATGCTCCCCCAGATTCCAATGTTTACAACAAATCAAATCTGCTTCCTTGGCTTATCGACACCACAGATCTCCTTTTGGATTTGTTCAGGGAGCAGCTTTTAGCTGATGAGCTTACCATATGTCTAAAGTACAATCAGATGATTTTGACAGGACTGAGACCTGGTGACTACGGTAAAATCTCTTCTTAGCCTGCAACTGGTCTTGTTAGCATCTAAGTTTCTAAACTAGGCTAGAGATCATGGTATCTTCTAGGAGGCTTGTCTAAAATCATCTATGCTGGTGGTGTCCGTTTGGATGCTCCCAAGCCCAACGATTATCCTTGGTTTCTCATCCAGTGGCGGAAAAGATGCTTGGTATTGGCTTTCTTAGCGGACAAGGTCACTGCGACGTTCTTTGGTAGACCACCATTGATCAACCACTCTTAATGCTGCCTTGAGCCACCATTGGATCTCAAGGTTGAAGATGCATCCTCCCTGATGACCAATCCTTTCATGAGGCGCTACAAAACCTTGATGCAAGTGGGTGGAATCGAGCTGATAGAGCCACTTCTGCAAGTTTCTTGCGACTGAGCTTTCTGCGTGCTACTGTGAGAGAGGAGGCTCTGGAACTTTATATGGGTATAGAGAAACGAAACTTCCAAGAAAGATCCCATTACTTTCACCATCGATTCGCTAAACACTCAATTTTGACCCTATGGAAAGACAGGTGCTGCAGAAAGCAAAGTCAATTTGGGAGCTGTGTCCTGAATATCTACGATATAGCACGGAATTATAGAAGACCGAATTGCCATCTAATGAAATATGGCTTCCACGGGTCCTTTATCCCGACTATATGCATTCTATATTCTTGGTCGAAAGACCAGTAGCTCAATCTGCCGAGCTTGTTCCCGAGACCTGATAAATATTGCGCAAGAAATACTATCGACAGTCTTGGAGATCAATTCGGAACGCATTCAATTATCGTATCTGAAGAAAGATTTTTCTGCTATTTCAAGATTTGTCACAAGTTGTGTATGGGCGTTAACTGAGCAGGCAATTTTCAGTTCCTTCTCTATGGGCTGTCAAGTGCTGATGTATGGACGGTAGAGTTTCTTCGCAAACCCCAAAAGCACGCTTCGACTAGTATTACACTTTCAGGGCCTGAGATAATACGAAGCCTCAGTGTTTTTATTTCATGTTGACAACCTGTAATCACGTGTTCTTGAGTATATCTTCACTCTGATAGTTGGGCCTCCTTCTCCAAGCGAAATTGCCAATTTACACCAACCACACTAAGGCAGGATAGTACCACATTTTGTCAATATATTAGCACTTAAAAAGCCTCATTTTGTGTGGATATTGCTCCATTTTAGATGCTTATCCATTAGCATATGTTCTGTACAACCCTCCCACTTAGTGGAGGTAAGCAATCAAATCTTCAAACTCATGGTTTTGCCCAATTTGCAATTACCCCATATTTTCATATATTCGTCGTGATCAAAGGTCAATAAATGTCTTTCCTGGGCATCAAGGCCTGAGGATGGGAATCATAGTGTCTGCAATGAAGCTGAGAAGAGACTTACAAATATTCTGGACCTGGTAATCAACCCTCGTTCAACAAACCCATCTATAGATGCAGATTACACGCATCTTTCGTTCGATGAAATACGCCCTGATTTTTTCTTTTTGTCTCAGCTGTGACTGAGACGGGTGTAATTACTCAAACAGGGAGTTCGGCTTTGAACCATATTTTATACCACAACTATAATAATACTGTCTATCTACCCTTAATCAGTCGGGTTTTATATAAAGATCATGGAAATTTTGACTGTTCCCAAAAGCGTAGATATGAGGTGTTCTATATTCTGATAAGCGCCATTGTAACCTTATTGGTGCCTCGATATATATCGGATATGCCTAAACTCTTGAGATTATATAAACAAATCCAGGTATCCAGTAAATAGAAAGATATTTATCATATACACTGTGTAAGTTATAGGTAAATCGTCATTCCATCATTCCATCAGAGTGGTGTATCAGTACAGAATTACTCTTGAAGGCATTCTGCCTCCTAGCTGCCACATGATGGCAATATGATATGATCAAAATAATAGGCAAAGATCATTTTGAATGCAGAGTCATGTAAGTATTATATTTCTGCTCATGTCTTCGAGCATTACAACGAAAGGGGCATGGTGAATTTTAGTCATTTGAGCAGGTCGTCTGCGGGTGTAATATCTGATCTTAGGAAACTAGGTTCTCGAAGGCACACCTAAATTAACCATAAATATACGCAATATTAGAAGTTGCCATTGTATAAAACTATATTATTACTCAATAGAAACAGAAATCACCATTTGCAATCTAGCTTCTCAGATCATATATCCTCGAAAGCCCTTTTCAAACTATCCTCAAGCGAGGTTCAGTAAGGTTGCCCCATTCCTTTCAGTAGAGTCTCCATCCGGTCCTGAAGAAGTGAGAAACTCACATCTTTTCCCAAACAGGAAATATCTTCTAGAAATTCTCGCTGCGTGAAGAATTCTTTAAAGACCATCAAGACATCATTCCAATCAATCCACTCAGCAAGTACCAAAGATTCTCTCGTTATAAATCGCAGGATAGATTAGAGCCACAATATGGAGCATTAAATCATCCACGACATCCATGAAAAATCCTGATAAGCCAAATGTTGGCATCTTTCTATGTAGTGAGACCATTCTGCCTTCTTTCAGTTAAATAAAATCACCAGGCGGAACAGGTAACACTACGGAAATAGCGCCGGTGAGTAACAGACTTGGCAGAAACCAATAGTCTCTAATTTCCCACTGATGCCTTTACCAAAGTTCAAACTTGGTAGGACAGTGATCAAAGTAAAGCTAAGCTTGTTTTGTTAACCTACTCCCATGCTGCTTGCTCGGATTTCACTTTCGAAGCCACGTATACGACAAATGCCTTTGTCGGGCTAAAAAGCTCAGCATAGGCCATAGGAACCAGAATGTCGTTGTATACCGTCGATGCAACTTCGCAGTTAGTATTCAAAATTCTAGACGCAGCCGCTGCAAATGACGATGTCAAGATCACATGCTTCATTTTAGCCTCCATCGAAGCAGAGTTGAGAATAGTGGTTCCCAACCCTATGGTTTCACTGATGTAGGGCCCTGGGTTGGGAGTTAGAGCCGTCGTTGCCAGGTGGATAATGCCTGAGGTGCATACTTGGATGTTAGTCTAGGGATTTTAAGGGCTTGCTTTCATTCTTGTTGATAACGAATTAAGTTCAATTTTCAATATTCTTTCTCAGGCTTTTCGATCTTGCACATACCCTTAGCAGCTTAGCCAAAAGCTCCTTCCTTCGCTATGTTATCTATATATATATATATATTAACTCAAAATTATCAGCCCCATATTTTTCCTGAAAGAGCTCCTTAATTTACCCAGCCTTTTGGACATCCCGCACTGTTCCTCGAAAGCGATAACCAGCCCCAAGGGCCGGCCTGTAACATGGCCTGCAATATAGCTACTGACTCCAGTAATGTGCAGAATCTCCATTAGCGAGATAATTAGTGTCAACATTGACGATAGTCTAACTTTTCGTAATTTACTAGGAAAGCCAATTTAGGACTAGACTAACCATCTAGCTAATAAAGTGGACTGTTAGTCTAAAAAGCCAATGGTCAAGGGAAGTTATGGCAGGGTCACGACTGGGTTAAAATATAGGAGTTAAAGCCTAAAATATAGTGGTTAAAGCCTAAACTACGATAGTTAAAGCCTAAAATATAGGGGCCAAAGCCCGAAATGGGAAGGCCCCTGTATAAAGTCCCACAAAAAGTTAGAAAGGCTGGCTTTTTTGGCTTCCCGTAAAATAGGCTAGACTGCGGTCTAGAAAAACTACTGGAATAGTGGACTGAGAAGCTGGTTTATTTGGCTTCTACAGCTTCTCAGAGACTATTGTCACCGTTGATTGGTAGATGTCGTGGTAAGGTGTATGGATTTAGGCTTCTAACAGATTGAAGACTCAAAGTTAAATGGTAGATGTGATACTTTTTTTGAGGCTTATAGCGGTCTTTAAACAACAATTACTTGGGAACTGAGGATGTAGTCTTGTTTCAAAATGTTAATCGTACTGTCCCTGGCCTCTGCTAATGTAATCGATTGTACGAGTAGTTGATTAATGATCAAATTTGATCAGCTTTTAGGACACTAATAAAGCAGCAAAGATAGGTGGAGCGTAGGATGTTATGCTATCATCCTACGGGCTTTAGCTAAGTACCGGAGCTTGCGGACTTATGCTGTACGAGCCGGAGTTTGCAGAGTTCTTAGGCTTTATATATAAACAATCTTTATTCTTGCCCACTGCGGTTGATCATCAACTTTGCTCTAACGTACTGTCAACCTATCTTCATTCAATTATCCTAGGCAACTTTTACTTATTTTCTCCATTCTATCCACACGACCATGTCATCTTTAAAAATGCGGTATGTGCAACTTGGAACTAGCGGCCTTCGCATATCGCCAATTGGTGTGGGATGCATGAGTTTTGGCAATCCTGAAGGACGCTTCAAGTGGTCGATCGGCGAGGAAGAAGCTCTTCCTGTTCTTAATCATTGTTACAAATCAGGACTTAACTTTTTCGACACAGCCAATGCATATTCTAATGGCGTATCGGAAGAGATTCTTGGGAAGGCAATCAAGAAGTTCCAATGGCGTCGAGAGAATATTGTGATCGCAACAAAGCTATGGGCTCCTGTTGGTCGGGACTTAGAGCAACCATTAGCGATGACGGATGACCAGAAGGATGAGAATGGTTACGTCAATCAATACGGGCTAAGCCGCAAACATATTTTCGAGAGCATTGATGCAAGCTTGAAGAGGTTGGATCTGGAGTACGTGGACCTTTTGCAAATCCATAGATTCGATCCTAGGACATCGCCGAAGGAGACTATGGAGGCACTTCACGATATCGTCAAGTCTGGAAAAGTCCGCTACATAGGAGCATCGTCAATGTATGCGCATCAGCTTCTAGAATATCAGTACACTGCAAAAATGCATGGTTGGACCGAATTTATTTCTATGCAGAATCTCTACAATGCCGCATACCGAGAGGAGGAGAGAGAAATGTACCCGGCTTGTCAGAAATTGGGATTGGGTGGTATTCCATGGAGCCCGATAGCAATGGGATTCCTGGCTCGACCCTGGAGTGCATTTGCAGCGACGAATAGGGGAGAGTCACAAGGCGAGGGGTTTTTGGGACTGGGCATGACTGAGGCTGATAAAAGAATAAATGAGGCAGTCGAAGAAATTGCGACGAAGCGTGGTGTATCCATGGCAGTTGTGGCAATTGCTTGGTGCCTTTCGAAGCCATTCATCGATGCGCCAATCTTGGGGCTAAGCAAAATTGAGCGTGTTGATGAGGCTCTTCAAGCTATTAACTTCAAGTTGAGCAACGAAGAAATAACAGAAATTGAGAAGCACTATGTTGCTAAACCTGTTGTAGGACATCGTTAATTGCGTTGCACTAAACTCTTTCGCAACCTCCATGTAGCCGGGGATGTCTAGAGGCGATGTATTAGCAGATGATAGTTGCGCAAATGAATATCTTGCTAGATTTTAACCCCCTTTTAAAGTTTTTCTCTTTGTGATCCTACTTCAACCCTCTCTATTGCGGTTCTTGCAGATATTTAGGATGAAGATTGCTCGAGGTGTTTCCAAGAGATGCTCCTATGGGGAACTAGATACGCATGTGTACTCTCTTAAGAATAAACTAGCCCTTGCCATTTCGTCTTTCCATTATAGTTTAAATTGCTAGAACTTCTGTAACTAATATTACAGTTTTCTCACTCACCTATGACGCAGGCTAAAATCTACAGGCACAATACCATCACTGTCTAGGAAATATTTTCAGGATATCATAAGGTCAAGTAGAGCTTCCTTCGGGTGCCACTGCATACTCTCCTCCCCTTCCCACATCTTGTGCATGAGTGACAGCCAGTCAGGATAGGATAAAAATCTTAGCTCAGAGCATACCAGGGAGCTTCATATCTCAAACACACGAGCAGTGAGGAATAACGGTCGTCCAGACCCTGATTCGTGTGCTTCTGGTCTTCGGGGGTTAAGAATCTTTGACGTCCCATAGATATGCTTTACCTCAGAGATGTCAAACATCAACTCAAACAGTCCTGAAAAGAACGTGGTCCAAAGAGTAGTGTCGCTTTTTAAAACATCTTCCTGTAAGATGCTTGTCTACATCGCCAGAATTAACTGTCTATGTGCAGTAAGCACCCCCAATCCTGTTGCCTTTGGGACCGAGATTGAAGAGTAGAACGGCTTTCTGCTTATATCTAGCGGCCTTGCAGCAACTACTGCATTGTATAAGCTTGGAAATGTATGAAACTGAACAATAATAGTATTGATATCAACAGCCGAGTTGCTCGTAAAATCGTTGTGGACTAGGAAAGTTGAAAAGAAGTGGCTGATGCAGATACATGAAGTTTCTTACAGAATTTGGGGGTATATCTTGGGTTCTGCACAGCAGGGAGGGCTAAGTGTGTTCTTCTCAGAAATAGGAGCATGGGTTGTGCCTTTCTGGAATTTCTGGGCATGGGAAGAGAACAGTATAACGACGTCGCCGGGTGCTTCATTTAATGACGGTGGGATGCAATCTTTCTTCATTTTGATACAACATTTGCTTGGTGTTCCACCTTCACACTGAGTGTAATTAGAGTCCAACGCATCTTAGCTGGCCTGGTAAGCGCGTACCTTGATTCGACGTCTTGCACAAGTCTCGCGCCTGGTACATAGACGAGGTTTGTCCAGAGGAGCCAGCATTTTCTGTCGAGAAGACTGAGCTACCAAGGGAGACAGATATTGAAGTCCTAAATTTAGAGAACATATATAGTAAGAAAGGCATCAGCGGTCAGAGAAAACCTAAGCTATGAAAGAAGATGAAAGAGCACGCTGAGAGGCCGAGCCGAATTATGGGTAGGATGCCGGAATTGGAGGCCGCCATCTCTTCAACATGTTTCCCTAGGGATCTTAATTATGACCATGCTGTCGCTTAGTTGATACGTAAAAGAAAGCATAGCAATCCTCTTGTATTGAATGGAAGATAGTTCAGGGGAATGTGACAAAGTTCGAGGCTTCTCGCTTAACATCTTTTGGAGAACCTAGGAGTCAGAGCTAGTTGTTGATGGCTAGCTGTCCCTGGAAACTACGACCAAAGCTGTAGACATCAAACACGATTTCGTCGTTCACCAAAAACACCACCAAGCCCTCATTTCTCGGTCGTTGTGATATCCATTTCGTGAAATGGTACGATCGTCATTGCTTATATGTGCGCAAAGCTCTGATGTCAAAAGATAGATGAAGTGGGGCCTTCATCCGAAAGGTGTTAGCAATGCCACAAGTCCTGTGGTCAATAGGAATGACAGGGTCTCTAGACAAGTGTATATAATGCAGAGACTCTCTTTCTTTTGATTCAGACCTTCGCGTGACCCGCCCCCTAGCTCGCTTAATTCTAGCAAGACACATAAACATGACTGCACTGTAATAACAGTAACGCATTTGACACCTTTAAAGTTGCTTTCAAACTACAAATAACTCAATGTACTCAAATTCCTATTCTTCGTTACACTTTCCAGACCTTTGGCAACTTTCGTTTCCAGTCTTTTCTTTGTTGTATCGCAAACACAATATCCGGAAGCAGCATTTAACAGTCCTTTATACTAGAAACCAAAGAGATTTCCTTTGTGTCTCCAAATCTCTAAAATTTTCCCTTGCGTTAAATGAAGGTTCAGATTGAAATCTTTCTTACTCCGAAAACTTTTTTTGCATTGTTTAAGCACTTTTG
>JAJONI010001041.1:0-15468 GCA_022190145.1 Pezicula rhizophila
CGATGCAGATGTAGGAGGGGTTTATCTAATAATCTAATATTATTAATACTATATTTGCTAATTAACTGCAGCTCCTAACCCCTAGAATAATGCATGCTGTGAGGTAAGTACCTAGATAGGTTAAAATGCCGCACTAGTCCCTGCCACAATAAAATTCCCTTAGTAGTGCCCCTACTTTCTGTTAGTTGTAGGGAAGTAGGGGGCGCAAACTATAGCTATTATTTCTGTCTTAATAATGTCCTTCTGTAAATACTTAAATAGAGTGTGCTCCTTAACATCCTAAATTAAGGGAAAACGTAAATTGTAAGATTACTAAACCTAAACAATAATTTGCATTATCTATAATTGCTAGCGGCAAGTCCTCTAGAGCACTTTTCAACAAATCTCATTTAACGTAAGTGCATAGCGAAAGTCATAGCATAGCGAAAGTTACAACTTTTTCTTAGCACTCTATAAAAATTATAATAACTTAACTAAAACTTATTAGAATAGTTTTATTTATTTAGAATTATCTTCCTTAGAGATCTATATTATAATCTAGCACGTACGCGCATTATAGCCTATACTATTACAGTTGCTATAGCGCCACGCACGCGTTTCCTCCTTCTAGCGACTCCTACTTCCCCGCGTCTCCTACTTTATTTGCTCTACAATATCTCTCTTGTCTATTAGGGCCTAGGCTTCCTAGAGGTTTAGTGATCCTCCCTCCTGTAAGCGTAATTTTTTGCGACTCTAACATTTGCTTAGAGTCTTATTCGCCTTTTAGAGATCCTTTACCTTAGCCTGTAATAAGACTAGCTAGTGCATTACTTTAGACATACCCTTTGTAAACTAGTTAATCGCATCTCAAATTGCTGTAGGAGAGCTTCCTTAATGCATTGTTACTCGTTCCTTAATAAAAGAACTTTAAGAAGTAGCTTTAGTAGGGTTGTATCGGCCGGAAAAAATCACGTGTTTCTGTAACATTCCTGCGACGTTTCATACCTACAGTTTTGTGTATATATACTACCCTCTGGACCTCACTTTATTCTGCAATTGAGCCAACTTTTCAAGTCTTACAGGTTGTTTAGGGTCTGGGAGGTCCATGGTTGGGCAGTACTTGGATAGGAGTTTTGTGGCGTAGGAGTCCGTAACTTAAGATCTAGGGCTAAAATCACCCCCTCCGGGTTAAAAGGAACAAGTCCAGCCCCTCTAAAGCCTCCCTAGATATTGCTTTCGGTTAGAGAGGCCTAGAATGCAGCTTGGAACGCAGGAATAAAGTCTGTACGTGCTTTTGTACATATCCAAACAAACCTTATTATCTAAACGAACCTTATTATCGTCCAAACTGCGGCTGTGTAAATCCAGGGTAATCAACCAATCACTTAACTAGAAAGTCACCTCTTTAGCTAGCTATAACTAGTTAGTTGCGCTTAGACGGAAATAGGGTTGATTTGGGCCCGTACCCAGTAACTTCCGTCGATCTTGACTCGTACATAAACGTTAATTATTGGGTGACGAGTCGTACAACGTTAAATTCATCGTTTATTCATCCTCAATACAAATAAATACTCCTAACTCCACTAATCCATTGATCGATAGTATAGCTGCTTTTGGTATACCGTTAGAACCATCTCCAAATTGTGGAAGAGCGGTATCTTCTCGGATTGCTGCGCTAAGATGATCCCAGACGACCGCAACGGTAGACTGTGTATTGGAAATGGGCCTCACCATCCTCTCTTGAGTATCTCTTAGTATCTCTTAGTATCGAGGCCTGTAGACGATCTGAGGCGCTCTCGTCTCCAACCTCTTCAACGTCCCATTTATGCTAGTTATCTTAGGTCAACCAAATGAGTCTTCGCTAGAGGTTAAAGAGGCTGCTGAGTAAGCTTCTCGATGAGAGATACGTTAATGTTTGCTAGAGGGCTGGTCTGGCAGAGGGTCCTGGTTGATTTTTGAGTTAAATAAGAGTTTGGTCTTGACACACAGACTGCTTGCTAATAACTTGTATCCGATTGTACAATACAGTCAGTTGCAAAATCGGCTTCGCTTTTGGGCACTGACTGGGGAAGGCAACGCCTCATACTTCTCATTCGCGCAAGCCGTTGGATTTCTCTTTCATAGCTCCCTCGGGCGCTTGCTTTATCTTTATTTCAAGAATGTTAGGTCTTATATTACTGCTCTGCAAACTATGGAAGGGAAGAAGTGTGTTGGATAATTCTGGTAAGATAATCTCGAATATATAAGAAGGAAGCCAGTGGTGAATTGCCTGCTTTTCTATACAAGAGAATAGGTGATATTTATATAGAAAATAAAGAGTGATATCCTGCATATTCACAGTGCTTAGTGAGCATTGTAGAAAGAGCTAAAATGTATGTGAACTCAATCCAATATAACTGGATTAGTAATGTAGAAAGAGTGTTTGTCTGATGTAACCTATATTGCGCCCTTTATTGATATATAGTGGCAACAGCGTCAGTGGGGTTATTTGGCACCAAAAGTGACTCCAGATCCTAACAAAGGGAAACACGGTCATGTGATGAATCTTCCTTAATAACTTGCCCACTCTTGACCAATAAAGCCTCCTCAGTACGGAACATATTGCCCAAAAGATCTTCCTTCATTCCCGGAATTAAGGTTACTTCCAGTGAACTTGTTGTCCGAGTATGCTGGTGGCGAATACGGGAAGTTTTGTTGTTGATATGCTGGTGGTGCCGAGTTGCCCATCATCGTATGTTGAGAGTTGCCTCCCTCTTGCTTCTTCTGCGACTCCCAGATTTGATCAAGATGTTTTTCATACTCCCGGCTCGCTTCCACTGCTCTCTGAACGTCCAGACGCCTCCTGTTTGCGTCGCTCTGGTTAAACCACATCTGGCTAATGGGTCCCGGCCGAGTCGCCGGTTCTTCCCTTTTCACCTGGTCGGCTACACCATCCACATACCCCTTTTTGTATCCAGATTGATACATATTCTGTGGTGAATGGGGGAATCCTCGATTCTCGTGGACCTCCCAACCGGTTGCTGCATATTGTTTCGCAGCCTTAATTTCGTGCTGAACGGCGTCATAACAAGGCCCGGCCTTCCGATAGTGATTGACAGCATCTTTGGTCGGGGGATATAGTCCGGATAATGATGGCATGGCTTGGCTGGGAGTGTGTTTTGAAGCCGAATTAAACGATGGGAGGTCAGGTTGAGGCCACAGATTAGACGTGAGAAATCGGTCTGGGGATTTGGCTTCCTTATGTATTCAGTGTAGGCGTTATGTTTCGTGAGTTGTTCGGCGCAGCTGGTCTTGGGGCTGGCTGTGTTGGACCATAAGGAGGCGAAACTTGCTTTTTCACGACCAATAATATTCCATTTTGTACGATAATTAATGGTACAGGAGCGCCACGTGGCGCTTGCTATCCCGTTATGTTTCAAATTCAGCCATTCGGATTCCAGGTGCCAGGCGCTGCAATGCACTCAAGGCACACCTTTCACCCTTTCCGGCAAGAATTGGTTAGCCTAGAGGCCTCCTTCTGCTGATCTTAGTCTAATCGAGAAGAGGCTTGTTGAAACAGCGGCTAGGGAACAGGAGACTGACCGAGCTTAACGAGGCAGTTTTGGATATTTGGGAGAATGAAATTAAGGTAGAGAAGACTTTAATCAGTATACAGAATCTTTACCTAAGAGGCTACAATTAGTTAGGCTTCGAAGGGGAGCTCAAGCACACTGGTAAAACAGCAAGTGGCTATATAATTAGTGTCTACATGGCGGTATTCCTGAATTCCTGAAACCCTCTGAAATCTCTCCCTTGATTCCCTATTAAAAATTAATATCAATTCAATATGGGATTGTTTAACAGCAGATGGGCAAATGACAAAGTATTAGTTATTATTACTTTTATTTTGATTTTCTATTGTAATTTATATGTATTATATAAGCCCATTTCTATTGTAGTTGGTCCGTGCACAAATCCGCCGCTTTTGTAGAGCCAGAGTTGGAGCATCGGTCGGTCGTCTTTGGTCACCAATGATTAATTGGCCAGCCACTACTCACCGAAGCGACTGGACTACATTCTAGATGGCACTATGCACCGTCTGCACCGATCCATTCCATGGCAGGAACCATGTGCACTTGACGCCCAGCCTGTATAGGCTCGCGGATCGTCCTTAACTGAAAGGCTTGATAGAGCCAAGTATACACAACATAACTCTAGTCTCGTCCATATTATAGACGTTCTCTGGGAGGATGGCCGGATCTTCTAACATCTTTCCCACCGCCTCAAATCAATGTGTTATGTTATTATAGATGTTGTTCTCGTGGCGTACCGAGGCTATCGCCCTCACTCGTGATTTGAGTGTTGGATGACGCTTCGGGAAGGCTTAAGCCTAGTTCTTATTCAGAGGCTTAATCGCTTTATTTGTCATGAAATGCTGACGGGCGATACTAAAGGCAAGGGACGGTAGACCACTTGATTTGTACTTTTAAATACCTTTCAAGGGCTTCCATTCTTAGTCTGAACTTAGGTACCCCATCTAACTCCCTTGCCTAATTCTGCCCCCCAATCGTCCCATAAAGATAAGGTGCAAGTGACCCCCCAGCCTCTTTCTAACAGTAGCCTTGAGACAGGCTCGTTCAAGCCACGCGACTATGTCCCTAGCTATCGCTGAGGCGCCTCCCGCAAACCCGTCCACTGCAATTACTAGCACCCGGCTTAGTTGCACAATGGATTGCAAACCTTTAGAAAACACGCTCTTGGTAATAGGAAGCACGTTTAAGGCTGCAGACAGGGATGAGGCTGTTCAAAGCCCAGATGCAGCAATTAGCGAAGATAACACTCTTTGACGGAGACTTCGCGACGGTTCTAGGATGGAGTTATCTGTTGATAGAAGCAGGAAAGCTCAAGATAACTCTTTCTATACCAGACACCTCTCAGCTTATTTACACGCCAAATAAGTTGTTTAGCAAGCTGGCGCAAAGTAGATAAAGATGAACTTGAGATTTCGAGGTGGAATTCTACGAGGCTTTTACTACATCTCCGATTTTACTTAAGTTGTATCTAAAGACTATAGCAGCGGTATAGTATAGTTCGGGACAGACAGCGAATTAGATTAGTGTTTCAGATGGGCCACCCCATGGCAAAAGTATGTCGCCGGGTCGACCATGTGGCTGACAAGTTGACAAAGATATGCCATATTGTGGATGGCGAGAGGCAAATCTGATAAGCAATAAGATAATCCGTACAAGTACTTCCACTCAACTCTACCCCCCCTCCGCTGCCTTCTACAGTCCTCAACATAACGCCAGAAACTTAAGTTCATGGAGATCAGGCAGCGCCAACCACGTTGCAATGTATGGATAACTAATTCAATCTCTCTCTATCTTCCCCTTCATCTCCTTTTTCATTAGGCTCACAATCAACTTCAGCTTCTAGTGGAATTCCCCTCTGTATAGAAAATCCTGTTAATCTATTATTTACACTTCCCGGCTTTACACCCTCTGTGAGTCTCTAAGAAGCTGTGACGACCTTCGCCGAGCTTAGCGGTGCTACCGATCAGTCGCTGGCCACCTCTGCCCAAGCTATTGCCGATACTGCAAAGCAGCTTCGAGAGGATTTTCGCTGCAGACAAGGCAGCTCAGCAATCACGAGGCCATTTTAGCTACAGCTTCAAACGATGGGTGAACACATGCATGAAGTTTGAAAGGCCACATATCCTTCAGATGATGTAGGTAGAAAAGGAGGAACATTGCAAGAATATGTTGTCGCGAACAAGGGCCAATCTCAACCCACTGTGTAGAGTGCTTGGTGTAGATGTGTGGGAGGCATATTGGGATTACTTGGAGATGAGATTGTGTCATGGCGAAGCACTTTAGAGCTGTTGGAGATACACTGGTGCATTGCGTGGAGCGTCGAGCAAAACAACTAGCTGATTTCAAGAACGCATATGAAAAAGCGGCTTTGGAGCTTACAGCAGCTCGAGAATTGGTGTCTTTGGTGGAGTTTACGATTGACAGCACAAGAGACCTTGAACAGAATTTCTACTCATAGAATACAGACGAAAGCAATGAACTTCTTCCAGTTTCTTCTGAACAGAGGCGTCAAGCTACGAAAAAACTTGAATTTTCATTTATGATGCTAACCTACAGTTTGCGGAATACCAAATGCCTTGTAGCATATTTGGAGCAAGTCTCAAATATGACAAGGTGTTTAGCCAAGGATGTACAGTGGAATGGGGTATAGAGACAGCACAGGGGAGTAAAGTGAGGACGACGAAAAAGAGAAGGCGATCTTGCTGAGTGGGCCTTGCTGTTTTGACTGCTTTGCTTTAGCCATAGTTGTATGAGTAGGGTTATGTTTGTGGAGAGAGACTTGAAATGGCCTATTTTACGATTAAGGAATGCTTGTGTTCGTTCGACCGTACCTACCTAGTCCTCCACTGGCTCGCACGTACAGTACGAAGTACGAGCACAGAGTAAGTCACCACCTTCCACACCCCGTCAATTCATCCCGACTCAATTTCCCTTCTCGGCCTTCCCGAGCCATCTCCCGAATCCTAAGTGATTTCCGCCCGCGGAGTAATTCTCTGCACCGCAAATCAATCTTCCCTGCCTCTTATCCCTATCCCTCCAAACCCTCTCTCACCTTCGTATCCTGATTCATTTCTCTACCCATGCATGCATGGATTAAATCTACGGCCTTAGGCGAAAATAATTTCGACTCACATTTGCCTACTTCGTCAGGCCATTGATTCATTCATTCATTCATTGATATAGTAATTTGATACCACTGTAACTATCCCACGCTTGGCCCATTAATTTACCAAGAGAGAGGCATGCTTTCTTTTTACGTAAGACTCAGCCATTTCTAAGCAAGAAAGATCTTATCGCCAGGACCCCGGGAAGAGTTAGTAAGCAAGACGAACGAACATATAAAGGAAGAAGCAAAGCTCCCAAACCCTAGAAACTTTATTCTAGAGAGTGCCCGCGCTAACAAAACAAAAACCGAGTGATCAATCATGACCCCCCCTAAACCAGGCCGCTGGGTCCTCGACTCAGCACAAGCCGGCCTCTCCTCCCTACGCTACGACACCGCCTCCTCCCCGGCCCCGATCGCTACAGATCTCGGGTCGGAGGATGTCATCGTCGAGATGCGCTCAGCATCCCTGAACTACCGGGATCTGGCCATCGCTCGGGTAAGTTGGAACCACCACCACCCCCTTTTTCCTCGGCTTAGCTTAGCCTCCCCCTTTATCTTTCGCCGCCGCCTCCTTCACCCTCTCCACAGAGATCAATCACTCGTTATACTCACACTTAATCCAACCCCAGGGAAACCCACAAAGCGCAATCCCCCTCCCAGCAACGCCCAACATAACTCCTGGCTCCGATGGAGCCGGCATCATCACAGCTGTAGGTTCGGCAGTCCCCTCGTCTTTGAAACCCGGAACCAAAGTTCTTACCCATATGGTTCCTTCCATCGCTGCGGGCCAGCTACCGTGTATGGATGACATATGTGCTGGGCTAGGGCAGCGAACGCACGGGACGTTGTGTCGGACGGGAGTGTTCCACTACTCGGCACTCGTCGAGATCCCTGAGTCTCTGACTTTTGAGGAGGCGGCTACGTTGACGTGTTCGGGGCTCACGGCTTGGAATGCTCTTATGGGGATTAGGGGTCGAGAGGTTAAGCGTGGGGATTGGGTTTTGGTGCAGGGGACTGGGGGTGTGAGTGTGGCTGCGTTGCAGGTATGTAAGATTACTTTTGTAATCGTTCTTTTTCTTCGTTTTTGGTACCCTGTATATTTGGAGCTTGGCGGCAATGAGGATAAGGGCGTTGGAGGTTATTGAGAACTACTTGTGTAACAACCGATAGATCGCGCTGGCAGCTGGCGCGAACGTCATCGCTACCACGAGCTCGACCGCCAAGGCAGAACGGCTGAGTAGCTTGGGAGCGAACCATGTGCTCAACTACAGGACCCAGCCAAATTGGGGTACCGAGGCCAAGAAACTCACGCCAGATGGCCGTGGTGTTGATCATGTCGTTGATGTAGGGGGGAACACCACCCTAACGGAATCCATGAATGCAGTCCGCTTAGATGGACTCATCACAACAGCTGGATTCATAGCTGGAACCAGCAACGATACGCCAGCTCCGGAGGCTATGAGCGCGTTATGGCGACTTTACATGATGAGGGGTATCTTGCTGGGAACGCGGGATATGTTGAGCGACATGGTGGCTTGGTTTGGGGAGAAAGGTGTTAAGCCAGCTGTCGATGATGTTGTTTTCAGTCTAGAGGATGCGAAGATGGCTTATGAGCGGTTGGAGAGGCAGGAACATTTTTCCAAGGTTATTATTACAATAACATAGTTGAGATGGATTATTCTTTTGTGGCGTTATCTATCATAAACTATCTTATGTGGAAACCGATTCTTGACTGTGTGAGAGCTATTGGAGCTACTGTAGAGCAGGCGATTGATTCGACCATTTCCTGCCGGAAGAAAGTCGGATTCATTCAATGATCAATCGAAGCGATAGTAAGAGTAATCGAATCAAGAAATTGAGACGGGCAAAGATAGCCCCAGAATTCTTTTTATCTTTTTAGGGTCAAGTGTTTTGCAATTTCGCCAGCTAGGACGTGGGCGCCGATAAGTCCTGATGTGGTATCCAGTCCGGTAAGCGGATGGCAATAGGCAGCGTCCCCGATAAGAACCACCCGGCAATAAGACCAGGAGTCCATCTGATGGGGGGAAGACGGAAGGCTGCTATGGAGGATTATTACGGCCACTTGGGCCGAAACTCTCGAAACCACCATAGGAAGGAAGTGTGCATGATATACAGCCTTGCATATTCCACGTCCCTGTTGCCTTGTCAGACGCTTGGGTCACACAAGAATGAATGATTAATAGTGGCTGCATCTCCACCCTGGCCAGGCACAGTAGTAAGATTTTACAGGAGCTAACTATTAATAAGGAAGACAGACGATGAATCGCCCAGCTGAGCCGCCCTTCTCCGACCGACGCATTTCTATAATGTCTGCGCTATGCTTATATGTTGATCGATACCAGCTAAGAGTTATATATCGTAAGTACCAAGTATAATAATACTTCACACTATTACTAAACCGTTTAGTGGGGGAAAACGCCTTTAGAACTCTCATTACTCTTTAACGCATCAATCTATGTTTAATCAATCCATTCCTCCTCAAATCCCCCCTGAATGACCACTACCTCCCCATTCCTGGGACAGTAAAATGTTCCATCTCTCAAGACCGTCACCAAATTTAACTGCGCCATCTCTCTAGAATCAAATGGCAACAAAAAATGCCTCCGGATATCTACACCATCCGCATCATTCAACGCCCATGTGCATACCCAGAACTTCGTATCAACAAAGACCAAAGTATCCTGACATTTGACTTCTCGCCTTAAAGCCGAGCTGTCAATTAGACCAACTGAGAGTCGGATATATTTGAGCACCGAAAGTGGAAGTTGATCCAGAGGCCGAGTTGTGACGCTGTGTGGTTTAGGGTGAGAGACTATAATTACCTTACTTGTTTGACGGAAGCCCCATGGACATTTAGCTGAGAGAACCAGAGAATTACCGTCTGCAGTTGCGACAACTCGGTCAACGGGTTCTTTAATCCCAGTGATATGCATACCATCTAATGCAGCTGGCAATGAAGCTCCAAGCGTTTCAACCAATGACAGATCAGACCACTTCAGAACTTGAAGACTGTTAAAAGTCAATCCGAGAATTAAGTCTTGGTTCAATGGGTCATTGAAATATTGCTGTGTATGTAGCGTCGGAAATGGGGATTCGAGAGTAGATTTCGAGTCGAGGCAGTGAAGCTGAAGACGATCTGTCGACCTTATCAAGAGATTCTTTCCGTCTGGCGAGAACAGCAACTGGGTTGCTGGAGATGATAGCATTACATCAAAGAGCTGGGCTGACAATCTTGCATCTTGCACCATGACTCGGCCACTTAGATCTGCAGAAGCAACATAAGTCCCATCAGAGCTCACAGCTAAGCAATGACTCGCCATTTCTTGATGAATAGTTTGAGCAACTGTGCCATCTTGACCGACCTTGCTAAGAATACCCGCTTCATCTGCTGAATAGAATGAGCGATTATTGGGATTGACAGCTAATGCCGTGACAGGTTCTTCCATCTTCATCCCACTGATTGTGGCAGCAGACGTTTCCTGTATTGTGGGGGGATTAGAGCTCGATACGTCACTATCCCTTTCTTCTTCTTCTGCAAGCCTAACCAAGGCATTTGGTTGCCATATGTTCATCATTGACAAACGCATATCATACACACACCGACCATCTGGCGATATAGCTAACGCAGAACTCTGAGATGCAGCTTTGACTTGATACACGAGAGCGCAAGTGTAGAAGTTCCAAACTTGAAGAGTTCCGTCTGACTGTGCTGTTGCAAAAAGACCGCCGCTAGGGCTGCATGCAATTTCTGAGGCACAAATATTAACAGATTCGTGCTTGTTATTCTGAGGATGCCATATGAAGACACAACCACCATCGAAAATGCCGAGCAGGTGGCCACTGGCCGCATTCCAATGCATTCTCACAACATCAGAAGAGCAAGTTTGCATCGCAGACTTATTTCCACCTCTGAAACAGCGTGCAACGAGTTGAAAACTGTCGGTTGTCCATACTGACATCGGCGAGTCTTTATATGCAAAGGCTATCTGAGAGCCATCCGGCTTAAATCGCACAATAGTTGGAGCAGACGATGTACCAGTAAAGCTGAGGTCTGGCACTTCTGGGTCATATTGAGCAGTACTTGTGACTGGAATATTGCGTAGAACATTGTCGTCAGAGAACGTTAAAACTCTCAAATCGCCCTCAGAAAAGCACGCATCAAGAATTCTTACACCTTCGGTATTTTGAAAGCTGTAAAGATTCTCATTGTTGAGAAGGTTCCAAACGGTCGTGCGTTTTACACCACAAGCTAGTAGAGTGTTACCCACCACACTCATTCGAGCACAGATTATTGCATCCCCATCCTTAATAGACATAAATGTCTCACATGTTGAAGCGTGGAATGCAGTCAAGCGGTCCCCAGAATCAGTGACAACAAAATACTCCTCTGAACAAGTAACACTGCGGATTTCTGGCGCATCTTCGAGAACGAACTTGGCGAGATAATCATCCCAATAGTCTTTGTTGCCCGTGATGGTTAATGGTGAATCGGATCCGAAGGTCTGTCTGAGGATTGAGTTCCTCGGACAGAACTGGGAGAGTCTGTAAATCAGTTCTGGGTACTGACTGATATCTCTCCCAAACTTGCCCACAATCTTGACCAAATCCACTGTCCATTTCCGTAGAATATCCTCTTCCATTAATGCCGAATACAATGGGTTTTCGGCCCGATCTTCCTCCAATTTGTCTTCAAGAAATGCCGATATCATCTTAGATGCGTGCGTGATACATTTCAGCTGATCTGCAACCGCCAATGTATGAATCCACACCAGAACTGCTTGCCCTTGAAAGAATTTGAGAAGCAGCTTTGTAGAGTTCAATCTATCATAAGCACGACTTTTTCCCAAATGATAGGCCCAATTCCTAGCAGAATACTCCAACATTCCACTATTCTCCAACCGATTGAGACGCAATCTTGCACTTGGATCCATCAATATCTCAAGGCATCTTGAGAATAACATATTGTTGCCACGTCGAGGCTCCACTGCTAGCCAAGGATGAGGAGAGCTTAACAGGAACTCGAGTGCCGATGAATGAATCAAGCCCACCGATGTTGTGTTCTGATCTACCACGATGAGCTCCCCACATATATTTGAGATTGTCCAGCTTAGATTCAATATCTTTCGACCAGGGTCAATTGCCTCTTGCAATTTCTGTAACGTCAATATTCGCGAGGAACATGCTACCCAAGTTATGATCTTATTTGCCAATACTAGTTCCTCCGGCCTGGTAATCTTTTGGTCGAGATCGGCTTGGATGAATTCGAACAGACTTCGTAGTTCCTGAGGAAGACCATCAATTGTTTCTTCGATCTCCTCGCGTGTATTACACTGTAGAGCTTTCCCCACAATGACAGCCGCCCAAAGAAAGTTGCCCCCTGCTCTCTGAATTATAGTGCGTATTACATGATCCTTAAGAGCTAGGCCCCATCGCTTGCCGGTTGTCCTTAGCTTATATGCAACATAACGCGCGAGGTCGGTTTGGGCTGGGTCGCAGTACTTGACCTGCGCATCCTGAAGTGATAAGGTGGCACACTGCATTGCAGAACTCAGTCCATCAAAGTGCGATGCCAGTTCCTGATAACGTCCTGTTATGAGGATACGCAATGGCAGACCAAGCTGTGCCAGGCTATCAAGTGTATTGAGCACGTGCTGCGGCGAATTTGATGCGTCAAGACTATCAATCACCCAGTATATTGGAGCAGGAAAATCAACCTTGGAGAGCATCCCGAAAAATAGCTTCTGCCACAATACTCGAGCATCCGATTTTGGCGTAATGACTCCTTTTGTGACGAGCTTGATAACCCGGCGTTGGTAATCCTGGGAATACGCTGACAGTTGATATGCTAGAGAACGAAGAAGGCTGTTAAACCTTCTCTTGCTCAAATCAGAATGGCGAAAAAAGAAGAACTGGCATGGCATATTGCGCTGCTTTAAATGGCGGATGATGAACGAGGAGAGCACAGATTTTCCGACTCCAGGGGGTCCGTGAATCCATAGCATAGCAGGTGTTGGCGACCTTCCGAACACCCATGTTTCGAATTCTGGTGTATCTACAAGCCATGCACAGGTTCCTTCCATCTGCTGTTCGCTGAATACGTCCAGATCTTCAGAGACCTGGTCGTCCACCACCTCAAGGGCTTGCTGCAGTTCGTCAGGTACCTCGCTATCTGTTGATGACTCGCTGATTATTCTCTTTCGCTGGAAACGACGAGCAAGTGAGCGAAGCATGTCTTTGATAGTCAAGTAGCACTCATCACTAGGACTCTCAAATTTAGCAATAGTACGATGATTGGCGTTGAGAGGCGCAGATATTTCGTCGCGGTATCCAAGCACTGCCGAGTCTTTCTCAACTATTAATATCTTTGTAGGCCCTACGGGAGTCTCTAAGGTCTCAAAGAATGATATTAACTGAAGCTTAGTGAAGTGATTCCGAAACTGATCATTAATAGCTTGCAAGGATATCGAATTCCGCTGCAGTTCAGAGATGAACTGCGTTGATGATTGACCAAACGGGCTGATAGTCAAAATTCTATTCAACATATTGGAGAAGTCGTTCCCGCGGTGAGGAGTAGCGAGAAATACAATGCTGCACCAATTCTGGACGATATCCTTGAATTGTGGATCGTTCAGACCGAGGATGTAAGCTTGCTTCGTGACAAGCCCACCCATGGAATGTACGACAAAGATGATAGGGATCTTGCCTAAGTTCGACTCATCTGCTTGTTCATGTATTTTTAAACGAAGCAAGAGATCTCTGGCAAAGTCAGCGATATTTAGAGTGCCTGACGAGTTACGGTCAGAGAAGAATCCATTATAACCGAAGGAGGATATTCTCGCGCCAGAGAGGCCAGGCTCTTTTGGGAGCCATTCCTTGGGCCAGAATTTGCTCAGATCATCGTTGAATGCCCAAGTCGCGCGGCTAGAACCCCCAAGTCCATGAACAAAGATGATGTCGATGGTAGGTACTGAATGGGGAAGGTGAAGAACTGTCAGGCCGAGAGGGTCATCACGCCGTCTGCGGATTCGGTCGCTCGGCGCTTCTGAAGAGGTCGGAGATCCTACAAGATAGTCTGAACCGGAAGTGGAGCGGCCAGAACTTCTACGACGCCAAGATGATTGAGACTATTTGATATGAGCCGAGCCTTTTCTAAGGGCTTGTATCGCCATAACGTACCATTCCCAGCCTTGCCAACGGTTGTTCGAGCGGGGACTCGCTGGACAGCTACTTTAGCACTAGATTATTCCTCGCTTTATTGAGCGTAGCAAATAAGAATAGAGAGCGATGTTGGAACATAGGCTAATACAACTAAAGGTAAATCTCCTTAGTTTGCTGCACAAACTGAAGATGAGAGGGCTAGATAACATGAGGCTGCAGGCAGCCTTGAATTGCTGATTATGTAATATTGGACAACGCACGCTATTCTCGTAAGCAGCGTAGCGATTCGTCGATTATTATAGTAATGCCGGAGTTGTACTCTTTTCGTTCGGAGCTGAGCGTATCGAGGATTATTACGCTCACTTGGGCCAAAACTCTGCCAACATTCGGAAAGCCTTTCCTGCCAGTAAAATCAGATAGGCTCCCTATAATTAATAGGCTATAGCCTCCCTAAAAATATCAGCTGTACGGAGGTCACGGCAAAAAGTTACCAGAATCGCAGGGGTAGTCGCCTGTCACAGCATACTCTATAAGCTTCTCTGCCCCGGGAATAAGTAAAGGACCCTGTAAACTACCACTACTACGCCCTTATTTATTAACCAGCCTGTAACTGATTCTGATAACTTTTTGCTGTGACCTCCGTATCTTCCCTAAAAATACAAGCTATAATACCCTGAAAATACAAGCTGTAGTATCCTGAAGTGTAAGCTATACTGTATGCTTAGGGCTCTACTACTTACCGCCTTGAAAGGGGTGAGAATAAAATGCTATTTTCAGTACTAATCCTCCATACACTTGTGTCTACGATTGAAAAGACGGATATTCCGATGCTTATGATAATATGTCATATTACAAACTCCGCTTTATGGTCTACGTCCGGAGAAGGATGGTCTTCGACATTTTTTCTTGGTACTCTGTAATCTCGATATCTGTACTGTACGAAGACGATTCTGCACCAGTAGTACCCTTTTCTAAGTCCCCGTCGATTTTCTTGTCGTCTGGGGAACTATGTGGATAAAGGATGATGTAGAACTGAATTCTGTTCCTTCTACTAGACAGCCAACCGAAATAAATCGAAGGACTCGAGTGAACAAAGCCGGACAAAGAATATTGGAAGAGCCTCGATGGCGCAGCGACTTTCTATGTTGACCTCTACTTATAAAAATAAACAATTAAAATATCTGGAATCGAAAAATTAAGTAAATCAAAAAAAAATGGGGAAACAACAACGGTCGGCGCCATCAGGCAGGCAGGATGGTTATCCAGAGGATTCCTTTTATGCATCAAGATCCGGACTAAACGATTCATGGATTTACGCAGACCATCACTCTTTGACTCGTGCTCTGCAGAGGAAGGCCCTTTTAATGCAAGCAGTCACCTTTGCATGTGAGTGCCTCTCTCGGCATCATAGCCTTCCCGCTATGCCGGAAGTTAAATTCAGAACGTCCACTCGATTCCTCTAGTATTCCTTTCGTTTTAACCTAATGTTATGAACTCTTTGAAAACAATTATTTATTACTATTAAAACCTTTGATTTTCTACGAGGTATTATTACTAGTAAATAAAATTTCTTAGTATAAAACTTAGTATAATTCTTAGTGGCTATAGCAGATGGAGGAGTTATCGAGCATA
>JAJONI010001042.1:0-15455 GCA_022190145.1 Pezicula rhizophila
TATAACTGGTAAAATCCTACTGTATAAGTCATTTTCTCCTTTCCTTATCCGTTCCTTTTCCTTATTTCAACCTATATTATGGTCTATACCTAGGTATAATAGATCTATATAGGTAATACACAAGCTAATATCACGTGACTTCTCTAGCGAAAGCAATACACGAAAGTTGTACTTGTACGGAGGTCACGGCAAAAAGTTCTCAGAATCAGTTACAGGCTAGTTAATACCCCGGAAATAAGGGCCTAGTAGTAGTTTACAGGGTCCTTTACTTATTTCCGGGGCACAGGAGCCTATAGAGTATGCTGCTACAGGCCCTGACCGCCTAGCCACGGCGTATTACCCCTGCGATCCTAGTAACTTTTTGCCGTGACCTCCGTAGTTATAGGGCATATGCGACTCCTAACGTCCACTGTAGTTACAGGGTATATAGGACGTAATTACTTGTCTGCAATTTCTCCGCCAAGAGTGTGTTAAGTTTTACGCTAAGAGAGTCTATTCTCTAGTAACTTTCCCCCCGGGATAATTCTTCTTTTCAGGAGGTAAACTCCTTCTAAGAAGCATAATATATGTGTGCATAATAATTGTATTTAGCATTGAGTCTGTCCTAAAATCTATGAAATTTGGTGCCAAAATTATGGTACTTACAGGGTACAGGCCTCTAGTCCCATGACTTTTTGCCCTAACTTCCCGTCCCGCCCTCTATTGAAACTGTCACCCACCCACCCACCACCTAGCAGGAATATCAACGCAAGCAATCACCTAGACAAGCTCACTCATGTACCATTTCCCTCAGCAAACTTGCTCTTCAGGACCACAGAGCGCTGTGCAAGATCAACGGCCAGAACAGTCATCGGAATATCGCGCATTATATCAAAAACCGACACGTCAGCTTTGATCTCGTGTGCCGCCCAATTGCGAATCTCGACTGCAACAAGGGAGTCAACGCCGTACTTGCTGAGCGATCTTGAGGCATCGATTTCCCGGGTCGGAACCATCATGAGAGCGGCAAGCCTGTTAACGAGCGCGTCGCAAATCATTGTAGTGGCCATTCCCTGGCCGTTGGCTGTGGTAAGCTTCTCCTGCAGTGAGACTTGGACGGTGGTGGCCACTGCTCCTTCGCTCTTTGCCTGGATCTGTGAAGCGTATAGAGATGAGAACCTCCCATCCGCCATCCAGTAGCATTTGTCGTCAAACCCGCGCGTGGGCATGCCGAGGATGATATGGCTATCGGGCGTGCCTCTTATAGCCATTGAAAGGACTGCATGGAGTTCTGTCTCTTCAACACCCTCAAAGCCGCTACCTTCTAGCACCTCCACCAGCTTGCCATGTTGGGCTTGGAAGGCTGGATTTGAAATGTGCGCCAAGTTGATATTAGTTGAGGCCAGGCCTTCGCGTCTACGCTGGTCGGCCAATGCGTTTTGGAAGCTATGTGCGGCAGCTTCTGGACCTTGTCCTCGGGCACCAATTACCCCTTCCACAGATGACATGGTAATGAAGAAATCCATGTTCCTCGGAAGTAACTGATGAAGGTTCCAGGTGCCACGTATCTATCATATGATCAGCACCGCATCTTTCACGAGACGATGAATTTTAAAGTGGTGCGTAATGTGGAACGGATAATTACCTGCGGTGAGACCAATTCTCGGAATTTAGAGCCGCTCAGAGAGACAAAAGAGTCCTGTCTTTGTTAACTATTATTACTAACCGTAAAGCTGTTACGAGAGACTTACGTCTGATCGCATCACAACTGGACCATATATTAACCCTTTAACAGGAGGCATATTTTTCGCACATTTCCGGAGAACACGTTGGAGGGCCTTCTCGTCCGATACTTCACAGTTGAAGGTGACAGCCTGAATATTGTACTGACGGCTGAGCTCATCCACGTAGGTTTCAAACCTTGTTCGGGATTCAGTATCCTTGGAAAGGATTACCAAGTTTCGGGCTCCATTTCGTGCCAGCCAGTAACCCAAGCCAGTAGCAATATTTCCGAACTCTCCCACTATCATATATGTGGCATCTGAGAAAATTGGAGCTTGGAGCGGGCGGGGAATAGCCTGCAAAGATTAGGTATCATTTCAAGCCATTGAGCGGAGACACATACCATCACCACATCTTCATCATCTGGAGTAAGCACCACTTTCCCGACAAACTCACAAGATTGCACAAGTCGCAATGCGGACTCAACCTCACTTGATTATTAATTAGCTGAGCTCTAACAGGAGGCCGCAATCTTTACCCTACCTGAACTTGAAGATAGAGAGCGGGCCCGGGGACTTGATAGATTTGTCATGCAAGAACTTAGAAATCTTGCCCATTATTTTTGAAAGACGGGAAGTTGAAATGCTCAAGATTTCTATAGGTTTGACGCGATAGAAGTTAAGGGGCTTTTTGGCTAAGCCCTGCATGCTAAGGCTTCGAGAGGTTGAAGCTTTAATGGAAGCTTATGAATGCTGTCAGAATGATCTGCAATATGCGGCAGAGTTGGAGAACTTACAGATATCAATCAAACGACCATGTGGTGCCACATACTGCCAGCACTGGTGCAAAGAATCCCAGTTCTGAAGATTCAACACAACATCTACACCCCTTCCAGCCGTAGCCCTCATGAATTCTTCCATGAAGCTAGGGTCAGAGCTATTGAAAGTATTACGGTCTGCGAGACCATGAAATCCCTTAATCTGCTGCTGCGAGACTTTACTACCAACGGCGATGTAAACCTCGGCGCCAACAGCCTTGGCAATACTCACAGCAGCTTGACTGAGACTATCCGTTGTGGCGTGGATTAAGATAGTCTCTCCTCTGCACAATCCAGCAGTTGTGACTATTGAGTAGTATGCAGTCAAGTAAGAGAAGGGAATTGATGCGCCGTCTTCGAAGGTCATATTATCTGGAATTCGCCTCACCATGGCATCCCTCAGACGAACAAATGAAGCGAGGGTCCCTCCTTCGCCGGCACCGTATACTCGATCCCCTTGTGACAGACCTCGTACTTTACTTCCGACAGCAGTGACGATACCACTGCATTCGAGTCCGAGTTGAGTGGTTTGAATAGCACCGCTGGCAATCAGAACATCTTCCGAATTCAGGCCGACTGCCTTCAGTTGAATTTCGACATGGTGCGGGTCTAGTTGGCCACTTTGCTCGCAACTTTCCTGCCATGCTAGTGTCTCGAGATGCCCAGGACTTCCTATATGAAGCTCTAGTGCCCTGTTACTTTTCCGAACGGCGTCTGCCCAGGCGAGGCGTTCCGGTGTCTGACGAGGCAGGAATTCTCTCATCTCGCGACTCAACTTGTGACTCTTCTCGATCCGTGGAACCAAAATTGTATGATTCGGCATTGCGTACTCAAAATCAATATTGCCGGGAGAGAGACAGGATATCGCCACTGAATGTATAGCAGCGCTTAGGCGGCTGCATGAATCGTCCCCGTCCAGCGGAAGATCAAAGGTCGCAACAGAAGTCATTGGCTTCTCATTTCGAATGGAACGTGCTAGGCCCGTCATCCAAGAGCTTTCCCGGTGTGAACTATTCATGGTTGCACCCTTTGTGAGCCATAAAAGACCGGAAGAGGTGAGTAGTTTCTGAATTATTGAGACATCTTTGTCGTTAAGTTCGAGAGGTAAGCAACTGCTATATTCAGCCAACGATATACAGTACGTGTCGGTCAAATCAATTTGGGAGACGCAGTCCCAATTGATTACCACGACGCGATTCCCAAGAGACTTGATGTAGGATCGCAGCGAACTCGCCATCTCGTTGACTTCAGGTTGGAGACTGGAGACGACTATAAATCCGCCAGGAGGGACCGTCGGCTTGGATTCGACTGGTTTCGTGGTGACTAGAAGCGAAACTGGACACCGTGACTTGGAGTTTTCTCCACGGACACTCACTTCAACACCACTGAGGCCAACTTGACGCATTGCAGAATCCCAATCGGCGATAGATAGAAGTGGCCCGTCAGAACGGCCATCATCTTTACCTAGCCACCAGCCAGGGAGTACACCCATAATGAAACTGGTGAACAGGCTCTTAAAAGTCAATTCCGATAGGAGAAGCCTGCCGCCTGGTTTGAGAACCTTTCTAACATTGGTTAGAGTTTGTACAATGCTCCTTGTGGCATGTAGAACGTTGGATGCCACAACAAAGTCGAAGGAATCAGGTTCAAAGCCTTGCGTAAGCGGATCTTCCTCAATATTCAAGGTCTTGAAGGTCATGACCGACGACTCAGTCCGGAATCTCTCCGCGGCTTTGCTCAGAAAGCTGGGTGAAATATCTGTGAAGGTGTAGTTTCCGATAGGTACCGTTCCGTCATGCTGGCGAATCTTTTCCAAGATGTAGTGGGTCGTACCTCCTGTGCCCGCCCCAATTTCCAAAATTGAATAATCTTTTCTCTTGTAGGAAGCCAGCTCGACGAATGATGCTATGTTCTCATTATGGCGCCTACCCCATCCTTCGAGACTATGAATGCTTTGTCAGCTAAAGGACTGTCACACTAGTAAGAGAACCTACTAAAAGGTATTGAGTAAATCATCTTCAAACATAAGTTGAAGTGGCTCGATCTCTTTAGAAAGGATCTGGGGAAGATGTTCTCCAATACGGTCAATTAAAGCGGCAGAGACGCATCCAGCCCTGGACACGGAAAGGCCTTCCTTCAATGTCTCGAGCTGTTTCTGTATACCCGAAGGCTCTGTTGGGAGCATCTCAAGACAACCGGTTGTTTTCATCTCCATCCATTTCAGATACATGTGCATGAAATGAGGCAAATCGAGCCCTTCGGTCCTCGTTGAAAGCCGTTGGAGGGCTTGCCGACTATACAATAAACATGTTTTGTCGAGGGCCGCAAATACGCCGTTGATATCTTCTTCCTGAGGGTTGCTGTCAATGATGAAATCCGCTATCTGGCTATTTGAAAGCAGTGTAATGTCCTCTTTCCAGACGGTCGTGGAGCACAGCTCTCGCAGGCTCTGCTCGGCTGAATCAATAGGTGCTGAAGGCCGAGCTGCTGATCGTAAACCCCGGAGGACTACTTTCGGCGCCTTTGAGCCTGCGGATAATGCAGTAATCGACGCATTCCACGCCTTAGATGACGCCTTCTCACTTATTGCAACTCCACAAAATCTGTGATCCGGGTTGTTGCCTATGTCTCCAGCAATAGACAGATGGTCGAGGGACTGGGGGACGACTGTATCTGAAAGTAGCATATCCTGGAATATCGACGGGTACAATAACTGCATCACGGTGTCGAGAATTGTTGGGTGAATAACGCAGGCCGGCTCGGAGCGTTCAGAAGTAGTAATCATATCAGTATTAGGAACTGTGATGGTTCCGCACGCAGTGTTTACCCCGGAATAAATAGCTGTTAAGTTCTGGAACGACTCGCCATAGCTTATCCCGGTTGACTCCAAGGCTTGATAAAAGGTACTTGCTGGCTGGCTGCAATACTGTTGACAATTTTGGTATTGCAGCCCATACTCTGTACAGCTCTCCGTATTCATTGGAGATGATGAGGTCTTAAGATTTACATGGACGAAGCCCGTGCAATTTATGGACCATTTATCATTCTCCTTGGAGAAGGAAGAGATGGTGAATTCCATCAATGGGGTAGCCTTCACAATGGGCTCCGCCTTCTGAGGATGAAAGTGGAGCGCAACTTCCACACCCTCATCGTCGTCAGGTATCTGAAGCGCGCAGCGGAAGACCACCTTGGACAAAACATATGTATCGACAAGATCATCAGGGTCAAGCAGCTGATGAGCACCCTCAATAGCTAAACCCGAATTGTCAGTAAATTTTCCCAGATGAAGGCGGCTGTGGAAGCGTACCCATGCAGAGCATTCCCGCGCTGGGATAAATGAGGCTTGACTGGACCTGTGATTTTTAGATGGGTTTTGGACAACTTCAAGGGCGAATACTACTACTAACTCGATGATGTTGGAGCCACGGAAGCTCTTTAACCCGTAAGAACTGTCGCCATTGTGGATGCACTCCTCCGCCATATGGGTAGCCGAGGAGTTCGTGTCGAGGGTGCTTTGGGAAACGGCGTTCTTTGCTTAAGCGGCTATCCGACCAATACCGTATTTCATGATTCCATGGGTAGGGTGGTAGGTTAACCAACATCTGGGTCTCGACACCAAGATTGTTGTTGACGCATAGCATGTTGGCCTCGTCGTATCCACGGGCGTGAAGATAGCCAACCGCTTGCAACGAGGTTGTCACAGCGTTGAATCCTCGCCGCAGCATTGTAGAGTATCCGGAAGAAGAGAAGCGGCTATCTTGGGATTCAAAGATATCCTTCAAAGGCCCTCGCAAGGCAGAATGCGGCCCAACTTCTAGGAAGGTATCCGCATGCGATCCGTTCGAGTCGCCGTCGCCCTCTAAGTATCGGAGGAGAGACATTACTGCTTCAGAGAATCTTACTGGTAACAGCAAGTTTTCAACCCAATAATTCGGGGCACAGAGCGCCTTGGGCGTGACAAGAGCACCTGTGACGGAAGAGAACATCGGAATACATTGCGCGGGCGGCACTGGCCGTGGAAGTTCCGCGAGCTTGGCCATAAAGAGTTCTCCAGCCTTCGCGACATGCGGAGAGTGGAAGGCCAAAGGAACCTTGAGTCTGGTACAAGCAATCCTTTCCTCCTTGAGTTGCTTCTGGAGCTCCTCGATTGCGGTAGCATCCCCAGATACCGTTATACTCTTTGGGCTGTTTATGCAAGCGACTACCAATGCTGACCCAAACCCATCCAAATTCTCTATGCGCTCCTGTGTTCTAACGGCGTCGGCATTTACAGCAAGCATTGCTCCATCTAAGCCTGGTTCTGCCGAAAGTGCCGTTACAGACACTGCCCTGAGCCATGCATTCTTCAGCGCATACTCCCGCGGGACGGCTCCTGAACTGTAAGCTGCAGCGATTTCACCCCCTGAGTGCCCAACAACCGCGACAGGCCGTATGTCCCAGGAGCGCAGTAGGTCGACAAGAGCAATTTGAAGAGCTGCACAGGCGGGATGGCCAACTTCAGTGAGATGCAACCTGCTTTCACTCTCAGGGCGGCTCAGCTCGTCGTGGAGGCTCCAAGTACACCCCCAACTGTGCAAGAGATCTTCACAGATATCCATGCTACTTCGGTAGGCCTCATACGCACATAGCTCTTTGCCCATCGCGTGCCATTGCGCTCCTTGGCCAGTGAACACGAAGGCAACTCTGGCTTTAGGGGAAGACCGCGATGCTGGAGGGGACACGCTTGACAGTTCTTCACCCAGACCTTCGGCTGTAGAAGCCACAACGAACGATCTCCATGGCAGGTTGCTTCGGCGGTTACTCAGAGTGTAGGCAAGGTCGTCCAGTTGACTGTCTTCAAGCGTCGTTACATGTTTGCGAAGAACATCTGTCGACCTCCGGATTCCATCGCGATCATGCGACGACAACATGAACAGCTTCGGTTGAGGAGAAGTCTTGGATGTACCATTTGAAGGCTGGCCGTTTGCAGCATTTTTGTGATTTAGGGAAACTTCTGTGCTTAGACGGGGCTCCGGGCATGTTCTATGATTGCCCTTCAATCCCCGTTCCTTCAAGTAGTGATAAGCGTCATCAATAACCGCGTGGGCATTGGCACCGCCGAAGCCAAATGAGTTCACGCTGGCACGCCGAAGACCGGGCGTTGGCCATGGCTCAACAGAAGTAGGGATCTTGATCAGTCCATCCTTCAAGGAGATGCGCGGATTTAGCTTCTGAAACCACAAATTTGGCGGTATGATACCTCTCTCGACAGCCAAAGCAGCTTTGATGACTGCTGCAACTCCAGCTCCCCCCTCCAGATGGCCAATATTTGTTTTCACTGATCCAACGTAAAATGGGGTTGTTCGGTTGGATCCGATGGTGTTTGCAATTGCAGCCATTTCCAGAGGATCTCCCGCCGCCGTACCAGTACCGTGAGCCTCCACATACCCTGTCATGGATGGATCAAGGCCCGCGCGTTGGTAAGTTGAGCGGATCAATCTTTCTTGGGCTTCTGCATTGGGCAGACTGATCCCGGGGGTTCGGCCGTCTTGGTTTGTCCCTGTGGCCGAAACGACGGCACGGATGGTATCTCCGTCTCGAAGAGCAGCCTCCAAAGTTTTGAGGATTAGAATACCAGTGCCCTCGCCACGGGAATATCCCGATGCCGACTCATCGAAGGTTTTGCATTTCCCATCCGGTGCAAGTAACTGTGCTCCGCTCAGAGTTATGGTCAACCCCGGATCGAGGATCATGTTAGTACCGCCGACTATGCTCTACAATTTCTAATGTTAGTGGATGGGTGCTGTTTAGAATGAAGACGGTGTGTACCATTTCCGATTCACCGCTCCGTAAACTCTGACATGCTAGATGGAGTGATACGAGGCTTGATGAGCAAGCCGTTTCAATAGTCATACTCGGGCCGCGAAGATCAAAGAACCAAGATAGGCGATTAGAAGCAATGGATACACTTTCGCCAGTTGCATGGTAGCGAGTCAGACTCTGGAGGTCGCTCATGGCGAGATCCCGGAAGTCGTTCGCAAATGTACCAATGTAGCAAGAGGTATTAGAGCCTCTAATGTCATCGATACGAAGACCCGCTTTGATATGGTCAGCAAGTCCCAAAATAATGTTGTAGAGTGAGAGACGGACCATTCTCGAGGCCTTCATATGTTACTTCTAGCAGATGCCTCTGCTGTGGATCCATTGCCGTGGCCTCCTTCGCAGTAATAGAAAAGAACGGGGCATCGAACGTGGTAAAGTCCTCTTCCATGAAATGTGCAGTTCTCGTAGCCGTCTATATATAAAAAAATTCTTAGCTTAAGTACCACCAAGCTTTCAGTAGCGTAGCCTAGTAGGTCATACAGTTCCAAGCCGTTTCCTATCAGCATGATAGAATGAGTCTACGCTGTAGCGAGATGATGGGACTTCTCTTCGCCCACTCCGGCCCTCCAGCAACATCTGCCAGAAGGACTCTGGATCACGCGCTTCCCCGGGGAGCCGGCATCCCATGCCGATGATGGCAATTGGACCGGATTCTTTGTTTAACGAATGCATCTTGGTAGAAGTGTAATTCACAGTATTCAGCTCAGAATTACATGTACACAGGGTGTAATAAAAGGTCCCAGACGGGATATATGGGAACCTGTAGTAGAAGGAAGAAGCTCTCTCTATAATAAAGCCGGTTCATCTTTGAAGTTCGATGAGATATACAGTATGGTAGACCTTCGGTGCGCCGAAGGCAGGGCTCAATTTCGACCGCATGGGAATCTATATCGCCGATGCTTGACAGAGACACTTGCGCATGGGATTTGGTCATATTGTTACCTGCCTGCCAGTCATTATTGCCTGTTGAAACTCCTGAGACTCAAGTTGTTTGATCCTTGAGTGCTAACGGAATTTACAATTATGGAATTAAATATTGAGTTATTGGATTTATGGTATTTATTTAATGCGCCGGTTCCCTTCTCACTTCGCCTCGCACGTGGTCGGCGAAAGTGAGTGTCCTAAGTAGAATTTGTATGATTTTTAAAAGGAGTAGAAATTTATATTAAATACTTAAATATCTTTGCTCTTCCCTCAAAGGGACCTTCCAATAAATTGTAAAATAATATGGAAGAGTATAGATTAAACATTTTCTAGGGTTAAAATACACCTTTCTATAGGCCAGTTTATATAGCGTTAGAAATCCTATCTTTAGAGATGTCGCCGAAATCTCCCGTAAGCCCAGAAGTTCTCCAACCAAATAAGCAATTTTCCTGCGATAGTCGCGATTGCCAGTATGGTTAAAACTTAATGTTAATTCTGTTAATTCCGTAGTTAAGTTGTCTTCGGGGTTGGTTCATGTTTTATCACTGTTTTCCCAATCTCGCCAGCACGCCTTAAGCAGTCCAGGAGACACATCTATCTGCACGAGAAATTGCGTTCGGTGTCATCACGAACAACCTGAAGCCACCAAAAGTCACACCTGGAGCTCTTAAGACACTTAATCAAAAAAAAAACGATTCTATTACAACCATTGAGAAACATGAACCGTCCACGCATAGCCTGCTTCCATGGCCAAGGCTCCAACAGCCTCCTCTTTAGGTTACAGTGTTCGCGCCTAGTGGAGCGTCTGCAAGACGAATTCGAATTTTGTTTCTTCGACGCACCATTTGAATGCGAGGCCGGCGCAGGAGTCCTGCCCTCCTTCGCTGACTATGGGCCATTCCGGGCTTGGGTGCGCGAGGTGGAAGTCACAGATGAGTACTCGCTCAAGGGAAGCAGAAGAAGCGAGATATGGGAAGGGCCGGAGGCGGTGGAGAGAATCTGGCATATGATTGAGGAGGCGGGAGATGGAGGAGAATGGGTTGGCGTGCTTGGGTTTAGCCAAGGGGCAAGAGCCGTCGCTGGGATTTTATTGGATCAGCAGTTGAGAAGGGATGAAGGGAAGCCTCGGGAGGCGGCACATTTCAAATTTGGCGTATTGTGTATGGGCATGAGGACACCGCTCCCATCTGAGGGATCCCATGGTATGTTGAGATGTGTGCTTTCGTGTCAAAAACACAAGATGACAAGCTTCGGGAGCTAACTGGGTCATTCATAGTCATGGATGGAAGCTTGCTCTCCAAAGACCAAAATTGGAAGCAGACAACTAAGCTCATTACAAGTCCAACGCTACATCTTCATGGATTGAAGGACATTAGTCTGTTGAATGCGCGGAAGCTGCTGAGGACGTATTTTGCGCCGGACACTACTACATTGCTGGAGATCAATTACCACCATGCAATGCCATGGGCCGTCGAAGATGTGAAAAGCTTATCGAACAGCATACTTGAGCTTCACAAGAGAACGAGTGGGGATAATTAGATTTTTTAATAAATATCTATTCCATTTTCCCTCATTATTCGCGATTCCCTGAGGATGCTTTGAAGATTTTACATTCGGTAGATACGATACAGAGACCTGTTGAAATACAGTCTCTGATTGGTTGGAATAGAAATGCTATGATGGTTATGTACGGGTGGGAGGAGCTTTCATTACTTGTTCCTGACCTTAGCTTGGGGAGTTGATAAGTTCAACAAGACCTAGTATAGCTCCTTGCTCGTGACTGCTGGCAACATGTTAGTTAGATATCAGCTAGCAGAGGTCTTCGCAAGCTCCATGTGGTAGAAACCTAGGGTCGTGCTCGCTCGGTCTTCTTCGGTTACAGGCCGGGTATTCAAGACCGTGTATATTGAGCCTCAGACTACCTGCCTACTGTGGGATGCAAGAATAAGACTCGGAGTCTAAAGAATTAAAGAATCATTCATGCGCATATCAAGCCCTATATTTTCATCACACCCAGTCCTGGTGCCTTCATATGATAAATATTGTCCGTTGCAGCTCTTCCTCGGTAAATGCTAATACGGTGTCTACACATTCCACTCACATCTTACTCACTATACTGGTATGCCCCTCAGCCTCCCCTTCCCCACCGGCGCCAAGAGCAAAATCGAAAGCAATCTTACGAATCAGCTCGATAATAAGAACCTTGATTTCAACACTTGCAAAGAAGCGCTCATGGCAAGCCGAATGCTGCCAGACGTTCCAGCATAGTATAGGTTGATGAATATGATGTGGATACCGAAGGGAAGGTGTTGCTTGTTGGGAACGTTGAGGTTTTTTTTGGCTCTGACTCTGCGGTTTAATCCTCCTGATAATGGAAATTAGCCCGTAGACTACAAATCTTTTATCCGACGTAAGATTACCAAATAGAGCAGGATTGCGTCTCTGACCCGCCTGAATCAAGCTATCTACCTTTTTCATCTTCGAGATACCGCCTCTTAACAGTTTACCGCCTTCCTCTGTAATTACCTCTTCGACCTCTTTTCTCAGCTCCGGAGTGGAGTGTATTCAGGCCATGTGGCTCGGTTTAACAGGGCATGGGTAACAACGAGGCCTTTGCCTGCTCGTGAAAATTAGATCATCTACCTTATTTAGACAAATAATTGTAAGATTTATTTCCTCACGAATGTTAATCATGGCCAGACGCATTTGCTTATCTCACAGGAAATATGTGCTAGCGTTTCTAATGTTTGGAAGGTGGTTAATTAAGAAGCTGGCCGGACATACTTTCACTCTAGATCTGGATCTCATTGCTGTTTCCGGCCCGGGGGCTCTATTCCCCCTACTCTGACGCTTCTCTAGCAAAATTTTGACGTGTAGAGCAATTATCTTTCTAGGACTGATTCTGGTCTTTCTTGTACGACGAGACTAAGACAAAGGACACAACCTAATGCACCAATACTTCTAGTCCTCGGCTACAATCGACTATAAACAGTTCTCCTCTATCCAGGGCTTTGTGATCAGATTGAAGTCTCTAATGACTAACCTGAAAAGCCTTAAGATGGGAACTTTCAGATGAGGCTTAGGTTATCCTCTATCAATTCTCTTACCGCTTCCTTTCGGTATGGGCGGACCGTCAAAGGTCACGAAGTTGAGACATCAAAACGGCGCCAACCCTGTCCTTTCTAATGGATCACATCTCGGACGAAGCCCAGATATCACTTATTCAGTCCCAAGCCGCTGAATCTCGCAATAAGGTTGTACTCTTTAGTAGTAAGGTTGCCAAGAAGGGCTTGAGCCAAGGACAAAGACGGTAAGAAGGAGAGAGGAAACGGAGATAGCAAGATGTGTGAAGAATGTGGAAAGACCGGGCATTCCGAAGACAGATGTTGGGTTGCCTATCCTGAAGAGGCACCTACCTGGGCAAAGGAGAAGGCCAAAAAGCAGACTGATGACTACTCCAGATCTTCTTAAAAAGATTTAGTTCAGCCCTATGTTGTGATGCTATCTACCCAAGCACTTGTACTAGCCAAGTGGGTAGTAGATACTGGGGCTACGGATCATACTTGTAATGGTCACGGACTATTTGAGTCGCTCAAAATGGATTCTGCGTTGGATCTGGCATTGGCAGCTACCTGGAGGGTTCAACCCAAAGGTATTGACTTAGTGAAATTGAGCATTCCACACCCAAAAGGGCAGAGAGAATTGATTTTGAAGAAAGTCCTTTATATACCGGGCTTCGCTGTCAACCTATTTTCCGCTTTGAAGTTGCTGTTGGATAGTTGGCGTATTTGCTCCAAATCTAGCATTATCCTAGATGCAAAAGACAATGCTATTGCATCTATTTCCATAACCCTGGATGGCCTGATATTGAATGTCAATGGTCCGAGGCCCTCGCTCCATACCGCCTTGATCGCCACACGACGACCCAAGGCACTTCCAATCAGGTTATGGAACCTACGGTTAGGCCATAGGAACTTGAAGGATGCACGCAGGACTGCGAATCTCAATTAAACAGTGGCTCTGAGGTAGCAGAATCTACGTAAAGTTCTTTTTGGCAGCTTATTAATTACATCGCCAGATTCGTTCTCAAACCTTTTGCTTACAGACTTCGTTATTCACGGTTTATTCATTTTGTTTGCGACTAATGCCAGTTTAAAATAAAGGGGGAGGCGTTGTATCCATTTTAGCATGATAGTAACTCCTACAGAACCTTGTTTTCCTCAAAAAATGAAAGGGATGTATCTCGCGGTTCTTCTACTCCAATCCTCCCATTCCATGCCAAACTCACGCCTCATCATAGATTCTTCCTCTTTCAATCTTGAAAAATGAAAGGTCACTTGCCACCAAACAACAACTGCCGGGCTGAACAAATTCCAAAACGGACCAATGGTGCTTGCTATCTGCATCGGGAGCCAGCAACCCAACACCCCATCACTGCGAGCCACCAGCAAATTGACAGACAGCCAACTAAGCGCGAGACCAGTGTATGATGGGTGTTGCATATACTTGTAAAAGCCAGTGGTGATCAGGCCCTTCGGCCGTGCGAGGCCGAATGTGAAGTTTGGCCCAAGCTCTCTATATGCTTCAAGTCGCAAGGCACCAAACGCAGAGGCACAGAAAACAAGGCTGAAGGTGTATGAGTTCCAGGTAAACAGGCCCGGATTTAACCGCTCGGGATTTGGACAGAGGAGCGAAGCAGATGACGGTCTGAGGACCGACAGGGCGGCATGGTAAAGAGCGAGAAGTGGCAGGATGCTGCTGGAAATGAGAAAGATCGAGAGGAACTGTTTGTATCCAATTAGAATGCTCTCTTTTGAAGACATCCTGCGGAGCGAGGGAGTGTATCATACGACGAAGCTTAGAGCTGTAAACTTCAACCTCTCGGCGGGCGGAGGTTTGGTGGGTGACGTGAAGATGCCCTTTGTCCACCATGCCACTGCTAGCATTGCTGCACCAAAGGCTAGGCTTGAAAGGTCAAAAGCGGGTTCGAAAGACATTTTTATCTTGGAATATTGTGACATGGGGTGCATCTGCTTGTACCGCTCTATTTAAAATAACCGCTATAATGAAAACCTGGCTATGCCGCAGTATATCCACATATAATATAAGTGCTAGTCCTGACAGAATAATTTGGGTAAAGACCGAGACTCTGCAGCCTTAAAAGTATACCCAACATTTTAGTCACTACCGAACAGTCGGCGACAAATCCACCGTGAAAGTATGTTAACTTCACAAAAAAATGCAGTAAGTATGATTCTGATGGAATATTTATCTCAAACGCTTTAAAGGCGAGAAACGGCCCCATTATGCAGTCAAATTCGGTCGATAAACTCTAAGCTTATAGTCGCCGAATTTTAAATTCAACCTCGTACCGACAAGAGTGACTAAATTCAATGTTTGATATCTGGTTCGCTTAAATTTCTGTTTTTTTTTTATTTTCGGGTCAGATTCAGAAAATCAGTCTCCCACTTCAGCCAGCGCATTAATGGATGTAGTTATGGAAGGGATAAACCCCGACTTATATACATAATATAGGTGGCCGACCATTCAGGACCCCTGTTCAACACATGACAACTCGAGCTGCATAAGAAATGGCTTCGGAACATAGATCCCGTGCCCCTGCAGTTATCGTCACTTGTGCGATATAACAGCCTTTGCGGCCATATTTGTTATTGCAAGACTGGTTGCGAGGGTCGCATTTTTGAATAATGGAGGTCGTGAGAGCAAAATGTTAAGTTACAGAAGGGCCCCAAATCGAATATCGTCAACTTCAGGATCCTCGAATGTATACATGTAAGTTGCTGACTTTGCCGTAGCTTGCCTCTAATATCCTCTTTGATACCACTATTTGGCGCAGGGTTTCCTCATCTACAATTCTAGGGGCGCCTTTGCTTAGACGAATTATAGTTTTAGACCGCGCTCCGCTAACATTGTCCTAACCCTATGAACAACCTTACTTCCGTGCTACAGTGATCAGCCTTCTATATGCATGTCTAACAAAGGCAGACCACCTACTTAAGGGTTGGAGAAGAGGGGAAGAGTATAAAAATTAAGAAACTAATATATAAGTTTAATTTAGTATTTTTAGAATTTAAACTTCTCTCTACTTATTTAAACATTCCTATAAGTATTCTAATAAGTGTAGCTCTTA
>JAJONI010001043.1:0-15453 GCA_022190145.1 Pezicula rhizophila
AGACTAAAGACTACCATGTTTTCCCTCATGATTGAATTTGGGAATCAGATTGGGAAGACTGTCTCTGAAGGTAGATTCCATCATTAAGCATTAAGTCTCTCCTAAAGTACTGTCATTAGCAAAACCAGCCCACTTAATTTAGGTAGACACTGAAATATATCAAATAGGCTGTATATAGCATATCCCTAGCTAAATAAGACGAAGTGCTCTTAATAAAATTATCTTTAAGGCGCTGTGCTTGCCTAGTTCACGAGAAGGGCCGCCCTTCTTTATTTCAAAATAAAAAGAAATGGTATTTTATGATATGTATCTACTTTAATATGACCCACCCGTTCTATCAAATCCGTTTCTTCCGTTTCTCCCCCCTCACTCCAATACCATGACTTCAGTGCCAGCCAACCTTCCTCCTTCAGATTCTGTTAGTATTTCATATTCCTTTTGAACTCCGTCACAATGCATCACATAGCCACATCATAGCTTTTCAAAACAATTAACCTGCCTACTTCCACTGCCTACCATAAATGGAAATACACATCTACTTGCGGTGGTATCAAGCACCAAATGCAGCAGGAGGGTATTTCCTCTCTTTCTTTTTCTTCCCGCCTGCATCCCTCGACGTAGAACTACTCCTTGAGCTAGCCCCAGAGGGCACCCCAAGAAGTCCTAGATCAGATGGCAAGTCATTCCACTCGCGCTCTGGTCGCCGGTCTTGGAAAGATGCTGTGTGGGGGAGGGAGGGGCGAGTTGGAGAGAGTGGGGAATCTGTTTCGTTTGCTAGAGATGAGGCGGTGCGTCTCGGTAGGGGAGGAGTTCCAGTCTGCGCTGGAGATGAAGATCTCGTTTGCGACGGAGAGAGATGTGGTTGGTTTTGGAGATGATCAGTAGGTGAAAGACGGCGGCGAATAAGCCATGCTGTGTCTGGCTTTAAGCGGCGGTAGTAACCATGGAGGATAGGTTCTTCTCGCTTGAATCCTCGTGCTGCGTACCATTCTAATGCTTCCGTATTCTCGGTCCATACGTGTGCGTACAGGCTTATGATTTTAGTGTCTGCTTGTTGGGAAATGGCGGAGGTGATTACGGAATTGAGGAGGGACGTTGCAAGACCTTGGCCGCGGTAGGGGGACAGTAGGGCGAGAGATTGGACATAGATATCGCTTGTTCTCGGATCAGAAGGTGAGGCATCGACGCGGCAGACTATTCCTCCTACTACGGTTGGTATTCGTGTTGTCGAGGCGGAGAAGGTTGAGGATGCAGGTGGAGTGTCTGTTTCCGTCCATAATAGCACGCGCGAGAAATTGTTGGGAGTCAAGATTTTGTGGTAGAAGTTGTCAGGGTAGGCGATAGGAAGAAGGAGGGAGTTGATGCGGCGGAGGGGTTGAATATGTTGCTCTTGGATGGGAGAGATGCTTGCTCGCGGAGGTAGAGTTGATGAGGTGTCGCCTGTTGCTTTTGATGCTTGGGTGTTGGGCGGTTGTCGACTTGAAGCTGGAGGTGGCTTTTGGTACTGAGGAAGGGTTGGCGACGGCGTAGATGCTGGCGGTGGTGCAGTATAGGTTGGCGCCCGTGGTTGGAAGAATGATCGGATGGAGGACTGTGTTGTTGGAGTGGTGGTGGTGGTGGTGGTGGTTCGAGGACCTGCAGCGTTCGCGCTGTTTGGCGCGCCTTTGGTCTCCATTGTGCTGCTGGTTCAAGCACCGTTGCGCTCCTCGAATATTGGCTCTATGACACGGTATATATTTCCCACGGCGCAAGACACTGCAGAGTGCAGATGTTGTTGTTTATTTTTTTTTATTTTTTATTTTTTTACCATTCCATGCGACACAAAATATGCGGGACACGAGAGGTACTGTAGTAAGTAGAGTGAGAGAGTGTGGTGGCCCTTGGATCGACGGCTGAGGAAGGCGATAAGCTTCTTATCCAACCCCTGTTCGTTCGGGGAGAGGAGAGCTGCAGCCAGTTTCACGACAACAAGTTCCTAATATATTCAACTGATCCGTCCCAACTGCCCCCTCCCCATCATCACAACCTGAACCCAGTCATTGAGCCATGTCTCTCCAGTCTATGACTACTCTATGAGATGCCTCATATTGTTCCGCAATTTGGCACCCTTTCTCCCGATCTAGACGTCGAGAAGACATCCATTGGAAAAGGGAGACAGCCACAACAGCTCGCAGCCTTGGTCAACATGTCTTCGAGCAATACCGACAACTTCCCCCCACCAGGTCTTGTAGTGCCTGCTGAGGACGAACCTCTAGATGATATGGGCGAATTGGTAGGTTTCTCTTGATTTTTTCCCTCGATAAATCTCCATCTCGAATTAATTAAGTACTTTATACTAATCATTCATTAGGCACATGCCATATTAGATGTAAGCCGTATCAAGTCCGCACTCAAGCCCTGAATTAGCCACTGACTTGTCCACAGGATGTCTTTTACAATATAATCCACGACATAGTCCTACAAACACATCGAGAAGAAAAGATAGCACGCGCGTCCTCGGCCGCTATAATAGTTGAGCGAAAAGCTGCAGACAACGATCCAAACAGGGATGAGGATGCCGTTCGACAAGTACACAAGGCCGAGACAGACGGTGCAATATTCAACAATGGAGAGGTCTACTTAAAGGGAAACCCACTCAAGACAACCGACGAGATACGATGTGGAAAATGCGGTCTTCCTCGGCTGTTGCATCCTACCGATGGGAATGGGGCCAAAAAAGCAGATCCGGCAATCGAATACTGCAAACGACGACCATTCATAGAAAAGAAGGGCTATGATATCTATGGTCAAACTTTCCAGCCCGAAGGCCCAGGCAGAGGAAAGAAGAAGCAACCAAACCCCCTCACCAACCCGTCAAATCAGGATTCTCCCGGCTCGGAACCACAAGATATAAGCAAGCCTATAAATTTTCCACATGCAAAATGCCACAATTGCGCAACTTTCCTCCCAATCAAACGAATGAACAACCATATGGCAAAATGTATTGGTGGCGGTGGAAGGGACTCATCTCGGAACGCCTTGTTGAAGATTCAGAATGGAAACAGTAATGGTAGTGGTAGTCAATATGGCAGCACACCACCGGGGAGTCGAAACGGCACACCTGTACCCGCCAGTCAAACATCCAAAGGCAAGACTAGTCCCAATAAGCGGGATGCCGAAGACTACGATTCGGACGAGTCGCCCGAGAAGAAGAAGAAGAAGATCATCAAGAAGGTATCCTCCAATGCAGCTCTTGCCAAGGCAAATAAACTCAAGGCTCCTAAAATGGCAAAGTCGGCTTCACAACACTCCAGTTCCAACCTTAGCTTCGAACAACGGGTCCCAACGAGTGATGATGACTCCGAGGACGGCGAGTATGGGACTGTAGTTGTGGAACCGAAGAAGAAAAATCCCATCAAGATTAAGGCACCAGCGACTACAAATCCGGCCAAGAACGGAGATTTGTTGAAACGAAAGAAGTGGTTGCATGGCCGTGGTGGTGGGGGCATCAAGTTGGAGAATAATAGTACGCCGCTTATTGAGCCGCCTGACAAGGAGAAGAAGAATGCAGTGACAAGTAATGGAAACGCAAAGAAGGAGAGGGCTGCGAGTGAGAGCAGTCAAACGCTTTCGAGCCCCAACTAATCTTAAGTAGCGTCAGCGTCAGCGAGTAGAGCATGGATATACAAGCAAAGCATGGGGCGAGTGTAAGAAAGGATCATTCATCAAATGGATAGGGAACTCAGGACGGCGTCATTGAAATTTTCAATTATGCTCCATTATCCAAACCAGGCAACATATGGATAGGCATAGGGATGGAATAATTAAGTGGCATTTGCATCTGCATAGGTACATAGGGCGTTTTTTTAGGGACACCAACAACGTCTTTTTGTTTCTTCACTTTTCCGTCGTCGAAGCATCCATTACTACTTATGCATGTGCATGCGATCCAAGGCAATAAAGAAAGAGATATCGCATGCTACAAAATAGAAAAATACTTGAATTGCCTACTTGAGTACCTTTCGAAAACTGTACCTAATGACTGTACAGGAGAATTTCTCCATCAACACATTGATTCAAAAAGGCCAAGAAAAAAAACTCAAAACTCAATTGCATGGTGATACTGTAACACACATACGAACCTTGGAAGGTCACGGCAATAAGTCATGGTCGTATAGAGTCCCGTATTCGCTAATTCAAACGCTGTTGCTAAACAGCCTATAAAAATTGTGGTACAGGCTTCTGCCCCCTATAGCCTATTGCGAATCGTTTATTTCCGGGGTATTGACCTGCCTGTAACCGACTCCCATGACTTTTTGCTGTGACCTTCGTATACTACAATTGACTTTTAGCTACCCTGGAAACACCTCTCACTCAAGGAATTGAAAATAAAGATGACGTACGTAGTACTAATGACCTACCTAGTTGCAGTTTAGCACCTTGTTTAGTTTTTCGTAGTACTCCTAGGGCGAAATATTTCAATTTACAACTCAAAGGTATCATCTAACCAAACGGAGTATCTAAACCACGGAGGCCAAACAAAACACACAACCTTAAAACGCCCTCACTTTCGTTCATCAGCGCAGAAATATGAGAAGCAGCTCAGAGTCAATAATCGACCCTCTTCAAGTTTGCTCTCAATCCCTCCGGCAACTCACTCTCCTTCATGATTCCTAATCCCACGATATCACCCCAGAAGAAAAATGCTCTCTCTTGCGCATAAGCAAGATAATCGAATTCTTCCTCTTTCTCGCTAGCTTCTCCATTACCTACACTATCTTGTATTGTCTCTACATCTTTCGCACTTGCGTCATGGAGTAATGCTTCGGCTACTAAGCCTTCAGGTCCTTTTTCCTGGGGATGTTCTAAGTTTGGTGATGCAATCGGTTGAGGAGTTACGTCTTCGGATGTTGGTTGAGAGTCCTCTTGGCTTGGGGGATTGGGGTTGAGTTCTGGAATCTCGGCTTGTACAATTCCCCACGCAACCCATTGTGCCGAGTTAGCAATCCGCCAGACGCGTGACTCGTTCATGAGTTCCTTAACCTGCTTCTCCATCTCTCGTTCTCTTCGAGCTTCCTCCTCAGCATATACATTCTTAGTTGGCACTTCCGTCCCACTCGGGGTGCGGCTGTCCAACATAAACGCGCTAATGCTTCCTGGGCCACCAACAAAACTATCGCCAGATGATAGTTTTGGTGTGGCAGAAGCATGAGGATTGAATTGCGGACGGTGATTTACATATGAGCGGATGAAAGTTTCCTGCTGAGCAATAGTCGGATAAGCGGATGTGTTGCAAGCGTATGGTCTCGTTGGATCATGGTAGTTATAGCACCATTCTGTGAAGTGATTGGCAAATTCGAGACCGGGCGTGTTCGCTGAAGCATACTCAAAGTCAATGACTACCAGTTGCTTATGGGTGTTTTGAGGGAGCAAGAGCGGCGAAGGAGCTGACCCTTTGACAGATTCGGGGATCAGGCGCAGGATATTGCCATATTGAGTCTAATTTGATCAGTAAGTTTGTGAAAAATGAAGTAAACTTCTACAAGGAAAGATACGAAGAGACATACATCGTTGTGAGCGAAAACCAGCTTATTCATCAGGTTTCTATATCCACCGTAATACTCGTCAAGCCATTTTCGATACTTTTCGATCGCCGCCTTGAAAACAGGCCATTCAACACCACAAACATACCCCTTCTTCGTCCACCTCTCGCCATCTGACTTGGCACCAGTCGCAATTTGGTTGTCCAGATACTGGACGATTTCCTCAACCCTGTCAACCCACTTGTCCCAGTTCCTCCATACGAAAGGTCCTTCCTCACGCTCCCTTGGAAGCAATTCTATACCGTCGTGGAGTTCCCTCATGCGCTTTGCAATCTGCTTACTAGTTCCCTCTACTCTCAAATCTTCAGTAGATAAAGTCTGAGCATTGAAGAACTCCTCGAACCTCCCGTTCTTGAATGTCCCTAGGAGTCGAGGGCCAATCTTCTTTCTAGCCAGTCGCTTTAGGATATTTAGCTCATTTTCTCGATCGATCAAATGCTCGACTTGCGGTCCGTAGATTCGCAACAGAAGTTTGGCAGGTGGGTTCTGTGCAGCACCGGAGCTCATAGCTGGTAAGTTCTTAGGAGGCGAAACAACATAGACCGCATTTGTCAGAGCACCGCTTAATCTCTCCACCTCGATATCGCCGCCATTTTCTAAAGGAACCTTTCTCCAGCCTTTTAGTCGTAGAGTATGGGCCAAACGCACAATCTCGTTCTTGAAAACAAGCCAGCCCTTCTTCTCTTTCTCTATGCGAGAGCTACTACTAAGCGTGGGGGTATCCATTGAGGAACCGCCAGTATAAGACATGGTTTTAGAGTTGTCAAGAACAACATCACAAGTTGGCACAACCACATCACCATCCTGGTATTCAGTATCCGAAGAATAAGAACCTCTCAGGCTACGAGCTGATGGCCGTCGTCGACTGCTATGAGAGGGGCGTTTAGGTCCAAAAGATGGAGAGTTTGCTGGCAAGTGTTCATGTCCGAACGCTACCATGTTATCCTCTAAAATCCTTTGTAGCTTTTCTAAAGAAATGGCACTTGAATCAGAGCTTTGTGAGGAGGTTCTTGATCTCGACGCCGGGATATCTGTTCCCATTTCTTGTCCATCCAAGCCATGATCCTTTGATTGCTTGTGGGACTTCTTCGCCGCCCTCTTCGCCTTTTCTGCCTGCAGCCATTCTGCTACTTGGGAGAGAAGTCTGTCGTGGTGATGTAGAGAATGATGTCCATTCTTTTCAGCCCTGTGTTGTGGGGTCGTATTCGTGGACACATCTGGGGAATGGCTTGGCTCCCCATCAGTACTTCCCTGACCAACAATTGAAATTCTCGAAGAATTCACGGCCGAAAGGTTCGGTCGTCCAGTCATCCTCTTCGCAAGGTTTGCGGTAAATTGCTTCCGTCGTGAAGTCTCTTCAGCGGTAGGTGTTTTTTCCAGCGCTGTATATTCTTCTGGCTCTTCTGCTATTGAGACAACTATGGTTGTGGATAAATTAGCTGGTGACCGTCCGAGATTTTGTACAGACAAAGAATGCTTAGAATTGGAGGCTCGAGTATGGCTAAAAAAAAAAGTCGATTCCAAAATATCTCGTAACGAAAACATGGATGATGACTTACCTTTTGCTGGCCCGGGCCCATGCTCATCTCCATGAACACTTTCTGGTCTCAAGGCGGGCCGCAGAGGCAGATTCGAGGGGCTGTTACTCTCAGACATCGCGACAGTGACACAGGATATGCGCTGTCAATAAACAGCTTGTGCTGCCGACCTTCCTATGTCGTTGGTTTTGTGGGGAGTACGTGGTGTTTCCAGGAGTAACAAACAACCCGTCGTGCGAGGATATAATGGGTTAAGGGATATATCAAAGGCGGCGGGCGCATTCGCGTGGTGTTGACGCGCGACACTCACAGCTTTTCTTATCTCAATCCCAGCCTTGTTCCAATTTGCGCTCGAGGCGTTGAGGCGTTGAGGCGGTTAGGCTCGGCCCCTTGCAGAGAAAGATCGCCCTGACGTCACGTACTCTCTCTCGTTCACAAAAACGGGCTTGTGAAGGGTGAAGATGGCAGAGTCAAAAGTCGATATTATTTTCCCATCGCTTTGTAATATTATTGCGAAAGCCTTTTGAAGCAAGTATTATGTATGTGGTCTCGTGCTGCACTCGCAAAGAAACTAAATCCAAGGAAAAAATAAAATTCTAGGGGCGGGCCGTGGAATAATCGTCATTACCTGTGAAGGGGAAACCAATCAACCCCGCCACATGTGAAAATAGATCAGGTGATGCACGAAGTGGGGGGTTTCCATTTCATGTGTCAACGGAGTAAAATTTATGTGAATTCGATGTACAATAAGTAGGTATGTTGCGTGTTATTATCTTTATTGCTATCAGTATTGTGGGAATTATTCTGAGGTGGAATGGAGAGGTTTGTACTCACATTGGAGATAGAGCACAATTTCATGTCTGTATTATTGCTTAAAAAAGGTCCCAAGACTATGCACATACCTTGATCCTGTTGACCGAATGACAGAATTTATGAGCCCACTCCACTCACTGCATAGGAGCAAGGTGAAGACTAGTCGGTTGACGGAGGCTTTGGCTGACGCTCAAGCAAGAATCTATGCTCTATTGTGCTGCCTCCTCTATGCGTGGACTGACAAACCTCTGCCAGTCTCTAATCTGGCGGGCAGTGATTCCGAGACAACAACGAAATAAAAATCAACCAGAAGCTGATCTGCACAAAGAGATAGGAAATGTCAACCTGCCACGCTATGCAATAGTCCAACAACCAAACCCCCCATGCCTACAGATCATCTCTTCATCATTTCGTCTTTTCCATCCTTCAAATCACTCTGAAATATTTAGCCCAGATGTTTCTATCCAACTTAGCCCTTCAACTCAGCTAGCTCCTTCTTTCGTCTCTCCTGCTCTCGCTTGAACTCCTCCGGATCAAAATCACTATCGCTGCCACTACCTGCGTAGTCATCAGCTAGCTCTGCTTCATGGTCCACCTCATTCTGCTCTGCTTGCAAGCCCGCAAGCTCTCGCTCCCTCTCCGCATCCTCTGCAGCTTGTTCGAAGAGTCTCTTCAGCTCAAGATTGGTCGGATCAAGTAGTTGAGCGGCTGTAAGCTTGGCTTTGTTGCGGATAGAGGCATCAGATCCAGCTTCAAGCATCATTGAGATGAGATTGTAGGCAGGCGATGGTTCGTCCGAAGGTTGGGATTTAGGGAGCTCGTTGATGAACCGAATGGCAGAGTGGAGAGGGGTATCACCTTCGCGGGTATTGATAGGATCGCATTCAAACCCATCTTGATCTAGCATCATGTCTATAACCTCATCTGATTGCTTATTAGCCCAAGGTCACAGTTGAAATTTCAGGGCTCGTACAATTTCCCCGCAAAGCAGCTTCATGGTAAAGGTAGTTTCCAAGCACCGTCTTTGTGTTGTTCAGTAATGCCGCGGCCTTTTCCTCGCTTCCACAATCTTGGATCACTTCAGCCAGAAGCTCCGTATTGTTGCGACGGCATGCTTCAATTAACAACTCGCCAGGAGACGCGCCCTAAACAGTGACATTCAGCATATTGTCGCGAACCAGCAATGGTGGCAGGGTGTAAAGTGTAGCAAAAAACCTACATCTTCCTCTTCGTGATCTGGTTGAGCACTGGGGTGCGCCATGTTTCTTACAGATCCTCTTCGAAATGCAGTTTACCAAATTATCCAATCTGATCCTTCCTCACTTGTAGACGGTGGTTAGGAAGGCGCGAGGCTGTTGTTTCACCGCTGATATGAAAAGAGATCCAAATAGATCCACCCACCAAATAAATCACAGGAAATCGTCGCAGTGTTGAGTGAGGAAGAATCGGCAAAGGTAAAGTGAACACAACAGCTTCAACAGGAGAAAGTGACGTTGGATATCTGAGACTATACCTGAAATAAGAATGAGGCTGAGTTAGGCTAGACGGTGGTGGGTGGTGCGGGACAGTTTCGATTTAGCGCCTAGTCACGAGTGCGGGACACTTTTTTGAATTCGACTTTAACACTTCCAGTTTGCAACAACAAGAATAATTCAAACGTAACTTTGCCAGCTCCTACTCGAACCTAAACTCTCTCGAGATGTTGCTCTGTAGGTATTTTCGCATCAGCCACGTTATTTCAGCAAGTAAACTGCTTCACAAATCGTAACTAACACAACAGCTGCAACCAGTTTGCCCCTCCTGCAGCAACCTCCTAACAGTCTCACAAACCACTAATGGCGAGAATGGACAATGCAATCGCCTCGAATGCCTAACCTGCCCCTACGAATCCATGATCACGTCACGCATCTACGAACGAACGGACTTCCCAGCAGCGGAAGAGAAAGATGATGTGTTTGGTGGAAAAGGATCTTGGGACAATGCGGCAAAGATGGCAACGCAATGCCCGAAAGACAATTGCAATGGCATGGAGGCAGCCTATTTCGAAGTGCAGATTCGTAGTGCCGACGAGCCTGCCACGATTTTCTACAAGGTAAGTAGGAGACATCACAGGTCAGCTCGCAACAAACAGACTAATGACCGGATAGTGCATGACTTGTGGTGGAAGCTGGAGAGTTTAAGCAGTCTTTACTTTGGGATGGAGAGGCTAGAGGGTCACCTTGCAGCTTTTACTTTATTCGGATGCATTTCAGCGCGGCGTATGGATAAAGGTTGCATAAAATGGAGGGGAAATCTCTGGGTCTTCGAGCGGTAGAGTTCTGTTAATTAATACTGAAAGATCTATTTGCAAATAAATCTAATCCCTTGGTGATTTGAGTTGCTGAGCTGACTTCCTTATGGCCGTACACCTTCTGGGCAGATAGTACACCCAAGACAAGCTTGTAGAACCTGCCTGAGAGTCCATACCACGTAGAATAAGTCCTAATCAATGAGCACACCTAGCGCAGAGTAAATGCTGGAAATCTAACACCTGCCAGACGCCCAAAACTCCTTCCTACGCCTCGATTTCCCAAACCATTTACATTGCAGTATTATGTAGGCTCGCCTTCCCACCCTCCTGTACTAAAGCTTGCACAACCTCCAAGTTCAAAATCTCCTTTCTAAATCTCTCTTGCTGCAACAGCTCCAGATTCTTGAGAGTCGGCCCGGGATAATTGAGATACTTGGTATACGGTGGAGAAGCAAAGTATTGGAGGTAGGATAGATAAGCAATGAATTGAGGGTTCTCGAGGTACTTTTGCATAGCAAGATGATTGAGATAGTACGGAGAGGCGAGTGATTGCACGAACTGGTTTATATTAGCGATGGTAACTCTACGTTTGGTATGAATGCGACGCAGGTATACCTCAAGCTCAATCTCAAAGCGCGTGAAGCCACCAAACTTTGGCTCCGAATCCGAGGGAACTGGAGGTGGAGCTTGACTATCTGCCATGCTGATATCTAGGGGCGGAGAGTTGGATGTCATATTGTCTTCTAAGCTTGGTTCTGAGATGACACTCCCGGGAGCAAGGCTGTTGTTGGTGATAGTGACCTGGGAGCAAGGCTGATATTGGTTTTCTAGACCGCTGATCTAAGTCTTGGCACCAATACTCTAATTTCCACCCTATCACAGAGAAGGAAAATCCGAGTACGGAGGGACGACGAAGTACTCAAGTCCTGGTGGTGCTTACGATGAAGAAATCCGAGCCAATGGAAAGGATTCCTTGTCTACGGGCTTCAAGCGTACAGTCATGCATGGTACCTTACCTTACAAGTCCTAACTTGAGATCATATCGCGAACAGGTACTTCAACGCGGCTCCACGTGCTACTTATTGTTTAAAGACAAAGTGCATAACTGCATAAGTACCAAAGTTGGAAATAGAAAGAAGAGATGAACGAGGCCCGTTTTTGTTTCGCGTTGAGGGTAAATTAAGGTCATTGTGGGGATCTGATTTGAGCGCATCGGCGTCGCCACGCATGAAAGGGGTTCATCTCTCGAGGGTCAAAAAAAAAGCTAAGATCTCTCTCTGACCTCACCGCTCTGCAACTCCATAATTATGCACTCGACTGGGGCTTCCTCAACATGAGTGATCTCACAAGCTCACCGCAAAGTTAAAGGGATGGCGAGATCGTCCCTATCTTGAGACGGATTATCGCCATTGTTGGGAAACGCTGATGGTCGTGAAAGTAATGGAAGGGCAATAATTTGTAAAGGATCTTCCCCCCGCGTTGCTCAGAAAAGAAGGTTCTGATGATTGGAAATGTGCCAAGATGGACAAAATATTCAAAATAGGTCCCGTTGATCGGTCGACGAATTTGGACTTCAGATCACTGGTGGTGGTTAGTGTCAGCTTCGGTATCAAGCTCTGTATCTGAACAATACAATTAATACTCGTAGTTGCCCAAGCTATGAGATTGGTAGGTAGCACTGTACGAATAAACAAGCAAGGTTCAGTATTGTACCTAGCAATTCCAGGCATAGTGGATCGAAAGATGAAGGATGAAAGATGAAGCATTTCGAAGGCTCGATTATTGAAGCTGGACTGTAGGTACAGTACCGTAGATACAGTACCGTGGATTATTCAGCACAGATTATACAATCTTCCCCCCATAGATCCATTCATTGGCAATATTCTGGCTCCATTAGCGGCAGCCTCGCCTCGGAGGTGTCGAGTTCCTGCCCTCCCCTCCCCTCTCTCAGGGTCTCATTGGAATTTGATTTGAACAGGGCGGGAAGGCGGAATGGAATACGGGAATTGCACGCTGGACACTCTCTTGTCCCTCCCTTGCTAATTAATTACTTGCCTCTTGACTACATCTTCTTCTCTCTCTCTCCCATCATCTCCCAAAAACTACCACTCCACCGCCCAGTACAACGTACCGCCTGCATTCGATTACCGTAGATTGCTATCACCTAGGAGGAATAATAGTCTTCAAACATCGTTTGTTATATTTCGGCCATTTCGATACAGAACTTACCGGACCACTGGACACCCCCAAAGACATTCTCTGGGCCCGCCGGAGGAACCCTGCCGTACCTCGATATACACCTCACCTTTCATCCCTCTGCACATACCTGCAGCTATCCTACTGTACTTACTTCGGATTATCCTAAGAGAGGTTCTCCAACGCTCTACCTGTCTACCTATCCACCTCCTCCGTCTCCAGTCGCACCGGTCGGAGCTACCATAGGACTAACATTGTTGTGCCTGGCACGCTGTTATTTAGCTCCAGCGTTTCTCGGTCGCTAAGGAATTCAATCATCTCTCTCAAACACCCTCTGTTGACAGCCATCTCCACCTCCCCTTAAACATTGGGCAACCACCTGTTTTCATACCAACCTCGCGGTGTCCTCGACAACCACAGACCCGCAAGTGCTGCAACGCCCCCTGAATCAAGCATTACGAAAGCAAGAGCTTGATCCTAGGAGCTCACCTTCTTGCTACCATGTCGCTCATCCAACCAGATCAAGGAGGTCAGTTTGCTGCCCAGCATATTCAACTTTGCCGCGCATCGACACATCCCAATTTCTCCCCACTTATCGCCCAAGAAGGCGTATCATATCCCCTTTTACTGTTTCACCACTTTCTACTCGCCGTCATTGCATGCATAAACCCGCAACTTCGCAAGAAAGCTAATCCTGTTCATTCGTATGTAGATTCTCGAGCAGTCTCGCCAGGACTCACGCTCAACCTATCTTCCAACAACCCCTTTCGCAATCGAGCTTCATCTCCTGCTTTTTCCAACGGACTCCCATCACCTCTTGAACCCCCACGACCTGTTTCTCGCAATCCTTTCCTCGATTCTAATTCTATAGTCAGTTCATTCACTCAACCGCCAGTAAGGTCGTCCAACAGCATGGCATTTAGAGATAGCAAGGAGGCGCCAAGGCCAGCATTGACTGGGAACGCGGCAGAGCTATTTGTACGTCATTCCAATTTGAGTTGTCAAAGCCAAACGTGAACCCGGTTCCTTAAATAGCAGAGGCTACCCTCCTATTGACCTGAAGTTTCCCAAACGCTCTCTATACCGAAACAATGGCGACCGAGACTCTGACCTTAAATTTGCAGGACAACCTCAGCCTGGAGGATAAGCCAACTACCAGACGACCACCACCCCCACGATCAAATACGAACGAAAATGTCAACCCCGGACCACATCGCCGACCATCACGTTCACAGGAGGAAGCTATGCGTGCTCGTAAATCTGGAGGGCCATCCAGCAGACCACGACCGCCAAAGGATGAGCTGAACATATTCGCCGATCCATCTGATTCTCCAAAGAAGGAGCGCCGTGCCCGGCGGAACTCCGACTCCTCAGTTGTACGAGACAAATCGCTCGACTCGGAGGAAGAGAAGAAACGCCAAGAAAGACGTCGACGGGAGCGTGAGCGGAGACACCAGGAGCGCAAGACTGGAAAGAAGCCTAAGAACTTAGACGTGATTGACAAGTTAGATGTTACCAGTATTTATGGAACAGGATGTAAGTTTTAATTTCTTGATTTAGTCACCGCATGAAACTCATGAGGCATAGTATTTCATCATGATGGACCGTTCGATGCATGCAACCCTGACCGCAACCGTAAAGGAAGCCAACGTGCTCCCATGTCAGCGTTCGCCAAGGATTCTCTGAACAATAGTCTGGGAGGTGGTGGACCACTCAACAAGAACCCTGATCATTCTACGTTGATGGGTTATCATGATGATGATGCTTTCCAGGATTTCTCAGCGGCTGGGAATGACCCTTATTCCAATGGAGCTATTCGACCTGACGGTAGCCGGAACCAATCTCACATTATCGATTCACTATCTCGCGTAGAGCCCATTCACGGTGATGAGTCTCTCGGACTGGGAACCTCAACCTTCTTGGAAGGCGCACCAGCTTCATACAAGGCTATTCAACAAAACAAGGCTGAGCAAGCACAGTCTAGTGCATTTGAGGGTGGTTTAGGCCGCAAGAAGTCATTGGCTCAAAAGATTCGTGGGATCAGCAACAACAGACGTGAGTACGCGCCAGTTGGTCGGGTAACAAGCCCCGACGGTGTTTTCTCTCCTGAGCAACCAGCGTACACACCAGGTGGTAGCAAAATTAATGACAGAGACCCATTCGCGGCTGAGTTCGGTGGTAAAAATAGAGGTGAGACCAGTGTCACCATTGCAGAACCAGACAGAAAGCCAGGTCGTGCTAGAGCTCCAAGCAGCCCACGACGAGGATTTGGTGGACCCCTCGAGAGAAGAACGACAAGCGAAGGTATTTCTGGAGCTGATCAAACCTCTGCTCCTGCGAAATCTGGTGGCGGCTTCTTAACCAGAATGAAGAGTTTGAAGGGAGGACCAAGGAAACCAAGAGATGGCCCTAAGATTCCAGCATCCCAACCAGAGGCGGTATGAAGATGATATCAAATATTGTCTACGCTCGGAACTAAAGAAGCATTCGACATTCTCCAATTTAGATCTCTCAGTTGTCAACTACTGAGTCGAAATCCAATTACACAAACGTGCCAAGCGGAGAAGCACATGGTCGCCGCTCCAACAGCACTCTAATCCACCCTCATTTGACATTTCCTTAATTTATGGCCGTTCTTCCAGTGTCCGACAGCGCACAGCCAGATTTCTGTGTCGGTCTTGGATATTCAGGGTGAGGAAAAGCAGGGATTTTTACTTTTAGAAACGATTTCATGGAGTCGAATTGAATTAAACATGGCTTCATGCTTCCCAGACATGCGTTCCTTAATTTTTCCATGTCAAAATAATAAGGCGTAGATGGAGTTGAAGGGATTATTGGCCAAGGAAGGTCAGAATATTTGGGAAGCAATGGAGCACAGCGAATTAATGGTGTGGGTGTTTTGTAATAAATCAAATTTATTGATCTCCATATCTGTATATTTTGACTTGAGCAATGCTCTTTCCATCTGTATTAAGATGCAGGAAAGTCCTGCTCCTTATCCCTACTACAGTAATATAGAGGCCAGTTTAATCAG
>JAJONI010001044.1:4166-15453 GCA_022190145.1 Pezicula rhizophila
TTCTAGTAATAGACCTTATGGAGGTAGCTTTTGGACATTGGACTTGTGTGAGACCTGTGGTGTTATTTTTATTATTATTGGAAGGATGCGAAGAAAATACGTAGTTCTGATGCAGGGCGGACATTCGAGATAATACGGCACCATGCATGTGCATATGCACAGTTGCCTCCACAAGCGAAAACCAAGGTGTGCGAGCAAACCAAGTGGTTCGCACCGCAAAGTCTGATGAAAGTTGATCCCCTCTTACACAAACCTGCCCCCGAGTACATTTCAGCAGGCCGAAACGAACTTCTCGTTCTTGACCACGCATCTCTGCGTGGCCATTCCCTACTCTCTCCAAACCAGTCCATTCAGAGTGCTTTCCTGCATTGCTCTGCCTCACGCACAACTTCTTCTCGGGCTCTCACTATTCCAGCCTTAACAGTGGGTACGATTGGGATCTCCCGGAGACTCAGACTACAGTGCCTTAACTAGCGCACAGTTAACATGAAAATTACTGTAGAGGGGATAGGCGGGAGGAACCGAGAACCTGCCCCCATAAGTATCCCGTGAAACGACTTTGTGACCTTTAGACCTTGAGTCCGAAAAAGTTCCTTAGCGCTCTTCCGCTTCTTAACTTTCCGTGTCACGCTCCGTCATTCAGCCATCCCATCCGGTGTCAGGTTGTCAAGCACTCGTTCGGTCAGTCAGTCAGGCAGCCTTGATGTATCGACCCGTTGGCGCTGTCTATATCAAAGCGTGTTAATGATGAGAGCCTACCCACAACCAGTAGTATTCTCATAATCAAATTACTCTCCCAAACAGGTAAAATTAAGAACGCCCTGTCAAAAACTCGATTGTGCGTGATTCACTTATCAGTTCCATATACAGAGTATAGGTCATGTTTTCAATCGGAGAACTACTCATCTTTTATGAACCCAACTAGGTCTCGGAAGTTAGCTACTACTTTCACAGGCCAACAAATCTGTATAGTTGCGAAAGGCGCATAGAAACTATTCCAAGCCAACACAAACTTTTCATTATGTACGGATGGGTATGGTAGAGCTGGTAAGTGCAGTGGTAACTCCAATGCAGAGGCTCTCAGACGAAGCCTCTCACCTACGATTATATAGTTTATAATTTGACTCGAAATACATCTTACATACCAAAAACAAACGCCATCCAATCTATTTAGTAATACAACCAACTGATTAGATCTTGGGCGCTCCATCGGTAATGTGTCCATATTCCCCAGCATCATATTCGCCATTACAGGCAAGATCATATTGTGCAAGCGACATCTGCTTCCTCTGCACTACCAAAAACTTCTCCAACTCGCACCAACCATCAATTCTGTCAGCGCCACACTCTTCCAAACTCAAACCTAGCGGGATCGTTCTTTGGTTGAGGATGAAATGGACGTAGGTAGTCTCGCCTCCATCGATATACGTTCTATTAAAGTCTAGAGGTTGTGGTGTTTTTATGACTTCGATGTCGAGTCTTGCACCGAAAGGCTCTAAGTGTGCGACTGTGAGATTGTGAACTCCTGGGTAATGTGTGGATGGGAGAAATTGTGAGAATTGTTTTAAGCCAAAGGCAGTCAAAATAGACATGATGTTTGTATCATGCGAGAAGTCGAAATAGAGTGATTGATTCAAGGGAAAAGTGGCAGTGTTGTTGTCAAGTGTCGTGTTGATTTGAGAGCCGGAATAGCCCAATGTGTGGTTCTCAAGACGAGCCACAACTTCTTGGACATAACCAAGACCAACGGCTCGGCCCGTCGGGCTTTGAAATGCGGATGTACCGGCAAAGTAGAGATCCATGGAGTAGCCAAAGTGAACCCATTCCTCGTAAGTGAAAAGAGAGCAGAAAGCGGAATAGCCGTATGCAACTGTCTCATAGGGACACATGGTTTGAGCTGCGTATGTATCAAACGTTGTCCACGCCATATCCTCGATATGATTCTGAAATCGAACGGTTGCTTCCTGTAGATATTCTTCTATCCATTCCAGAGTGGCATTCTCGCCACCTTTGTTGAGGTAAGTATTGGAATTTCTGCAGTTGTCATAGCCTGCGAGAGAGTTATTGAAGCCCTTCTCTTCGATTATGACTTCAATGGTGGCATTGTTTGTCCACTCTAGTCCGAAAAACCCAGCCATGAAATACTCTGCACTCTAGTCCAGGTCAGCACTGGTTTTAAACTTTCAAATGATGAAATCTCAAACGAGCAAAGAACTTACTTTGAGCATACGGTCCTGAGTGGTAGTCCTGGCAATAATCTTACTATTGGGATTGTACAGCTGAGCATATTGATAATAATGCAGAATACCAGAATCATATAGCTCCTGTCGACCACGGGGAACAAGAATCTCAGCTCCAAGCTCATACTTCCAATCATTCAAGAAAGAGTACTGGCCCAAAGCTTTGAACTTGCCAGCATTCTTAGCAATCTTCTCACCAAGTACTTCTACACCACTCCCAGTAGTTGGATATCTCGAGCCATGACGAGAGAGCATCTAATATCAGTTAGCTCAGCACTCACAGACATAGACACGTGACCTTAGTACCTGAACTTGTGAAATGTTGGCACCCGGCGGCAGCGGGTATTCGGCGACTCCAAAGCCTACTGGATTTGGAAAATACGGTGCCAAGTTAGCCATAAGATGAAAGATACTCTCATTCTGATTCTGGCCAACAATTGGCACGCCCGTCTCCAAAGGAGTATTGGGAACAAACGAGACTGAACCAGCAAAAGAAACAGGATTCGTCTGGGCCAAAAACGGAGCCTTTCCGGTAGCAGTAGGACCAGCCCACATCTGGGGACTCGTCTGAAAATACTGAGGTGCCGTCGTTGTTGTCGTTGTCGTTGTTAATGCTATCGTTGGAGTCGCATTTCCCGATATTGAGGCTTGAATGGGATGGTGAGCCACAGGCAGGGAGCTCTCACCCTGATGAGCTGCCAGAGCCAGCAACAGGATCCGATCGAGGAACATGATTGATGAAAAGTAGAGGAAGACACCGATAGCGAATATTAAAGCCGCTGCCTTCAGGATATGGCCGATGCGCGAGTTGGCCCAACTCTTCTGCTGAGGAGACATCTCCCCCAATTCTCTTGCTGACTGAATCCACGACATCGCGCCTAGGCTCTTCCGCATCAACGACGCGGGATCTTTAGCATTACAACTAGTAGGATCCTTAAAAGCAAAACTATATTCACAAAAGCACGAAAGGGGTATGAAGTTGAAGAAAGATGAAAAGAGTGTTGAGATGACAGATATTATGAAATGGGAGGTGGTGGTTAAAGAAGGTTCAAATTGAACTAATCTGGAACGAGGTTGCATTGACAATTGACAGCTGCCAAGGTGCATTGCGCAGGGATGTACGAGGCTGACAAGGCTAAACGCTCAGCCTTTTGTACCAGTCCGAGCCAGTTCCCCAGTAGCCGTCGTCTGACTTCAGACATAAGAATATTGAGCATATATCTGAAATTACTACAAAGCATTTAAAAGCATATATGGTAGAACTTGAAAATCAAATACTGATCGGATTTGTACATAACGTAACTAGCTTTCTTTGTGCCTTAACACCTATCTATAACTTTAACTACCTATCATCAACCCCTCAACTTTTATCTTTATAAATAACGAGATAACTGAAGAATCTTACCAGAACTCTTTCAATTCAATTTAATTCATATAAATCACCACTCAATCCACAAATTCTCCCCAGAATGGCAATCACCGGAGTTTCCGACACCATGCTAGCAGCCCAAGTTGTCGAAGTAAATAACTAACTCACCTTTCACAACACTTATCACCAAATTTGAAAGCTTAAAAGGTCCACCAAGTTCCCGTACCAAAAGAACTCAATGAACATGATATGCTGGTGAAAGTAGCAGTTGGATCTCTGTTAGTTACCACTAACTCATCAATACTCCAATTCCTCAGGATCTTTTTTCAATCAACTAATCCCCCCCAATTGAGCCCACATGCACTTATAAAAGCTTCAAAACGAACCTATTTATTCTCAAGATTCCACACAGGCAGCATGGTAACAGCCGGAGTCTTCAAAACCAAGTTCCCTTGCACCAGTTCCCACGTAAGTACTCCATCTCTCTTCACCGAATCCCCAATGAAAAAATCCCCAAAAACATAAATAAATAAAAGACTAAGATCCAACTCCCCAGCTCCAGGAAGGCGCAGGAATAGTCCACTCTATCAGGTCCTTAGTATAATACTTCAAACCAGACGACCGAGCCCTCTGCGGCCTAACCTACCGCCGCTGCGGAACCTGCGGCGATTGTCTTGGTCCAGAACAGAACACACCATACTGCTTAAAGACAGGCGGAGGTCTAGGAACAAACCTGGACGGATCATTCGCAGAATACGAAATAATATGATAGTTGAGAAGCATGTCACCTCCCATCAAACCTATCATTTCCATCAGCAGCACCTCTAGCATGTGCTGGGATCACTGTTTGGGGAGGCTTTGGCTATTGTGGGGGGAGGTGGGGGATTGGGACATTTGGGGATTCAGATGGCGAGAGCGTAGGGGTTGCGGGTTATTGCTATTGATGCTAGGGATGTTGGTGCTGAGGTTGTGGTGGATGCTAAGAAGGGGAGGGAGGAGGTTATTAAGGAGGTGCGGAGTATGACGGGTGGGTTGGGAGCTGATGCTACCATGAGTGTTTCTGATCATGAGAATACAGCGAGTATTGCTGTTGGGGTTACTAAGATGCATGCTACTATGATTCAGATCACTCAACCTCCTAAGGTTAGCGTTCCTCTGGTAGAGTTGGTATTCCGATTCCGTGATATGAGGATTCAGGGAGGTTTGATATGTAAGTCTTGTTCCTTCCCTGATAGAGACTGTTGGAAGTATCGATGAGAGGTAAGCTCCAGAGGTGAAGCGCAGAAGATGCTTGATCTGGTTTCAAAAAATTAGATCAAGGTCATTATGAATCCGTTCAAAGGAATCAATGAGGTGCCCAATGCTGTTGAACTGACTCAATGGGGTGAGATGCAAGGGAAGCCAATAATCCGCATTAATAAGGAGGCTATCGGAAAAGAACAGAAATCAGGGATTAAAATGGTTATAGAACGAACAATTGTGAGAATATCAGTTTGCAAGCTATGAAAACCGTTCTGCTTAATTAAGCTGTCTTTGAAGCTGTCATTAAGACCCTGTTATGTGGAAGGGAACACCAAGTAATGAAAGTTCGATTAACTGCTTTGGGAATTTTACGCTGACAGAAATTCGAAAAGGTCTTTTGCAAGTTCAAGTGTAAAATTTGTAATAGGAAGACTAATAGTCTGAAGAAAAGAAACCCAACATTGATGTTGCGGGTGCATCCATCCATCGAGGAGTGGCCGTATAAAAAGAATAGAGACAAGCCTCAGCAGCCTCGTCTGTGAGAAGTTTTACAAATGAGCGACCAAATTTCAAAAACTTCCTCCAAGAGACAAAACGAGATAAAAGAGATTTCAGAGTCTGGTTACAACCAACCAGGAAGTGGTCACTTCATTGGCTTCTTGCCTTTTCCCTTCTCCAGTTGTCCACCTGGCCTCTTTCCCGCTGCTGCACCAGATGCGTGTCCTGACTTCAATTGCTTGACAAGGACTTTCAATTCATCAGCATACCCTGCGGGCGCACCAAGCTTTGGCTGTTGCATTGTGTCAAGAATTTCCTCCAAGTCATCGGCAGAGCGCTCAGCGACGTCCCGTAGACCTTTCAAAGCTCCAATGACAAAGTTTTCATGAGCTGATGTGTGGCGTGGAGACCCAATGAGCAAATGATAGAGGGCGTTGCGTTTGACAACCTCCTGAAGGATATACACCAAGCATTGGACAGCATCTTCTCTGGCGGAGCGATCATGCCGTGACAACGTAGCATAAGATATGTCATTCACGATGTTGAAAAGGGCCTCGGCACACCAGGACACATCATATGGCGTCTGCCCAGCTGTAGGGCCAGGATCCATATTTTGGTCGTGTAGCATGAACACAGTTCTAGCCTGCGCTCTGAACTTGTAGAAAGTATAGCGCTCATTACGAGAAATGACACTACTAAACTGGTAGAATAGTTGATCGTCGCATAAGAGCATCCTACAAAGGGTCGCTTCGATGTCGCGGGGTACGAACATATTGTCCAAAGTGATTTTCTCAGGATACGTCTCGCGTCGGTGCTCCCCAACTAGCATGGCATCCAGTATATACTGAACAGCTCTTTTCCTACCAAGTGCCATGCCCCTAGTCTTCAAGCCGAGTTCCGAGTTCAGACGTTGCCTCTTGAGCTCCCAAGCGATATCTTCAGGGGGATCGCCTGTTGCCTTGTGCTCCCAGTGTAAAGTCTCGCAGACCTTCTCAATTCCGAGGGTGGAGATTAGGTCATATGGTGAGCGGACTGCGAGGTTTCCCCTTGCGCCGTACAGTTGTCCGCTAAGCCAGTCCTTACATTCCTTGCTGTCGCAGTCAACTCCTTTGTCGGTAACGCGAACGCTTACGTTCACAACGTTCTTTGCAAAGCCCATTTGAAAGGCGTAGTAGTCGTTTATCTTTCTGCAGTGGTGGACGGCAAATAGGTTGGTTTCACCTTCGTCATCGCTTTCGCTTCCGCTTTCTTCAGGTTCACCGTCATCGTCACTGTTAGAAGTATCCGAATCAGGATCATTGATTGCTGATTGCTCGCCCTTTTTGGAAGAAGGCTTTGCCATTTTGGAGGAGAGTGAGAGCTTGTTAAAGCTCGAGGTTGGTGCAGACATGAGAAGAGGAGTTCTGGTGGCTGGTGGCTTGATGGTACCGAACATCATGATGAAGGTCGTGTGCCATTATATAGTAAACTGGCAAAAGTGGATGCTGTGTTCTGCCTACAGAGAAAATGTCGATATCAGTGTGCAAAAGTCCATAGTGTAAAAGTTGGTAGCAATACACATACAGTACAACTCAGCCTGTCCCCCCTCTCCAACGGCGCGTAAAAACGCTTGAGAGGTCGCATAGAAGGCCGCTTCACAGCTAAGGCATCTTCGTCTATAATATCATGAATGTTGGACCTTTTCGAAAGGAGAAGCCACAATGGAAGGTTTGAATGACTCCGCCAGTACCTAGCGTGTATGGCAGTCGGGTGACTGTGCCGCGCACCGCGTTGGGTGAAGAGAGCAGGCAGGCACAGATTGGCATGTCATAAATACACTATGCCTACAGAAGGTAAGTAGGGTAGGCATGGTGACTGGTGGGTAGCGTGATCCGTAGAAGGGGAGCAAGATCTTGGGGATGCATAGGGATGCACAAATGGAGGCAGAAGGGAGATCACCGGCGCTTGCCGAATCCCTGGACAACATAAAGCTACACCAGCCTACAGGCCCTACACACGCTACAGACGCAAGCGAGGTATCAAGGCTGACAGCTGAATGAGAACCGCAGTTTCAGGACTCAAAGCTGAATCTTTTTGCACCAGAAATTTCTCTCTCCTTTCTTCCATCATTTCTTCCATTCTCCACCCGACCCCCAGGGACCAGGTCGAACAGGAGTACTCGTAAATCGATCGAAAAAAAACGGTGCACTTTGGATGACCCGCAAGGCTCTCTCACTCGCCTCACCACTCACCACTCACCACTCACTCACTCAGTAACTTATTCACACTGCCGCATTCTGCTCCTGCGCCGACCATTCCTTGCAACCCATTCACACAACACAACCAATACCATTACCACACATACATGCGCGCTCATTGCAACTGCAACATCTTACGGAGATGTCAAAGAGTGCGTGTAATATGATGGTGGTGGAGGTACAAAGTCGGACAGTAAGGGTGGAGAATACTAAGAACTGTTGGGTTGCTCTACATCGCGGTAGGCTGGCGCACCCTCACCTTCACCGCGACAATTTACCAGTCACATAATTCTGCAAAATAATCAAGTCGTCCCCAACACAAGCAATGTCTGTGTGCATGCACATCAGAAAAGTATGCACCTTCCGCAGGCAAAAGCCTGTCAAGTGACGAAATCCGCGGTATTTCCAATATTGCTGCGCCGTACACATAGACCCTAAACGGGACATGACGGGACGAGCGCGAGCTCCCCAAGATCCAAGCGACCCGTCAACCCGTGATCTGGGGCGTGACTACCGGTGAGATATCAGAGAGGTGTTGGCCAGCGAGTTAATTTCTGAAAGTCATTAAATTAATTATGCTGAGCTGAGTAATGGAATGGGTATATACCATCTAGCGATGGACTTTTCGAGAAGAACAGGCACGCAACGTTTTCCTCCAGTACCCTCGGAGATACGCGAGCACTTTTCGCCCCTCTGACTTTATCTGGGCTCTGAGATACTTTCACTTCCTTGACCTTATTCTACAATAATTAACCCTTAACAGAAGAAATTAAGTTAACTAGTTGGGCAGGATAAGGTTCTGCCAAGTAGCCCGCAAAAAGCCTGAATAAGCAAGTGCTGAACCAGCAAGAGTGCGGTGTTCAAGAAAAATACTCTACTTCGTATGATGGAGTCATCGGACGGTCGGACTTAGTTAAATTTCAACAAAGTTGGAAGTTTCAACGGCGCGTATAAAAAGCCGCGTGTTGGAAATAATGGAAGTTATGGAGGTCTTCAGCCGTGTGGCACAAGGCTACTGTTCCCAATTGCCGGTACTACATCTGCAGTTAGACCTTTTCGGAAAGGAAAAAAAAACCACCCTCCAACCCCTCCCATTTGAAGTACCCTCATCCATCCCTCGCTCATCCGCTTTAAACATTTCAATCTTCGGACACATGACGCTGCCTGACGGCTCTTATCAATCAGTCGTATGTCACTCCAATCAACTACGTCTTGTGTAGCCCTATAGGATACATGTCTGCCTATAACATCAAATTCACTGCAGATCCAACACCACCCTCCCCTGCATCCTGCCTGCCGACATCTCCTCGAAAACCTCCGTCAACTTATCCATTGTCTCTACCCTGTACTTGGTTTTGACTATTCCTCGAGCTGCCATGTCCAGGACTTCTAGTGCTTCACGTTGGTTGCCTACAGCGGAACCTTTGATTTTCCATGCCCGACTGACCATTGTCGCAGGCATAGCTCCTGCAATGGGAACCATGTCTCCCTCTGGCATACCTACACAAACAAGTGTTCCTCCAAATCGAAGGAAACTAAGTGCTTGAGCATACGCTCGGTTTGAAGCTGTGCACACGATTACGGCGCTAGCTCCAAGACCCCCCGTGATTCTCTTTACTTCCTCGCCTATGCTTTTATCGTCAAATTTAGTAATATCGACAAAAGCCTCCGCACCACAGTCCATCACAAGTTGCTCTTTACTGGGATGGTCAACTCCAATAATTCGGAATGCCATCCCTTTACTTCCAATTTGACAGGCCAAGTGGCCCTGTTTAGCGTTAGTTGGAAGCTGAAGGGAGAGAATGTGTCCTTACCAGGCCACCGCCAGCACCAGCTATTCCAGTTAGCAAAGTATAAGGGAGGAAAGAATTTTTCCTTACCGATGACGACCCACTGGCCACTTTTCGCATCTGATTTGCGCAAGGCTCTGAAAAAAAGGGTCAGTTCTGCCTACTCCGTATGCGGCCAAATTTGAGGCCATTCTGAGGCTGTGTGAGCGGCCTCGGCACTCACGAGTATGTTGTAACGCCAGCGCAAAGCATTGGGGCCGCCTCTTCAGAGCTCAGGGACTCAGGAATAGGGGTAACATAATTAGCAGGTGCTAGAGCATATTGCTGAAAGGTTCCTGGATCTATGACTTGTTCAGTTACGAGCTGGGTCGGAGCAGCCGGAAGAACCATACAGTAATATCCAGAAATCTTTTGATTCTGGGTTTCAAATCAATCAGCTGAATGTTCCCAAGGCTCATCGGAAATTACTCACAAAGCAAACGCCGTCTTCGCCTTCGTGACAGGCAGGGCAAGACTGGCAAGCAAAGGCAATCCCTAGATAGCCAATTTCAGCACTCACTCTTGGACTTTACTTCTCACCGTATGATTCACATTTGATTCCAACTCTGTCGCCAACTTTTACTCGGCCGTTCTCTGAACCTGGCCCCAACTTCACAACGATTCCCACGCCTTCGTCTAATCAGAAACTCGGGGTTAGTTTACTCGCTCTGGATATTATCGGGAGGAGCTCAAACACGATTTAGGAGTAATGAGTGATCGACTGGAAAGGGGAAAGGGGTAAGTCTGTTCCGAGAAATTAGATACTTACGACCTCCAACCTGACCAGGTTGCGTTGGGTATGGAAGTCCTCTCCTTGAGATTGGTGAGCAAATGGACCTTGGCGTCACAGCAGGAAATGAAGCGTTTACCATGAGTTCTCCATAACACCCATATCACTGTGGCAAACACCAGAATGAGTCCTACAAAGCAGCAACATATCAGCCAAGGACAAACAACAAAAATAGCGCATATGTGTAGCCCTCACAATCGGACGAGAACATCTCCGGCGCCGGGCTCCGGCGTCTCCTAATGGTCAGAGACTCAGAATTAGTTTAATTGTTCTAGATGTATCAGGAGTAACTCAAACATGATTTAGGGGCAATCAGTGGATTCAGCCTACAAGAGGCAGATTTACTCTGAGAACTTCAGACTTACCAACTCCTCGATCTTGGTGGAAATCTTTCCAGGCTGATCATACACAATCGCCTTGTACTTCTTAGGAATCTCGACGGCTTGTTGAGTAGCTACTGCTGCCATTTTTACAATTCTATATACCTAAACTGTGATGTTGAGAGTTGTGTAAGGTATTGTAGGGAAGGGACAGAGAGAGGCCCTCTGTTTATAGGAGTCTGGAACTAGAGCGGGGATTTTCCGCACCGTAGTGGTCTTTTATGGCATTATGGCTTGCATCGTCACCGAGGTCCTGTTATTTCATTCCGTGCTCTTCTCTTCTCTTCACCTCGGAGTCCGTCTGGAGGGAGGAGAGAGGAGGCTTACCTATTGCCGTAGTGGGGTAAAGTGCGGGGCAGGATGATCGGATTTTAGCACTTTCGTACTTGCCAGACTCAGCAATCCGGGAGGAAAATTGATGCTGGTGATGCATCCTGTCTTTTTAAATATTATGCGACATTACCTCGTACTGTCTGAAAAGGGGGGGTTTTCCCGCCGATGTAATGAATAAGTTTCGGGTGTAGCCAGAGTCGTCGTACCTTTTCAGCGTCATTGTTACCGAGTTTTCGGTTGCGCCTATACTTTGTAAAACCACCATTAAAAAATAGTAATTCCTTAATAACTTTATAACAGCACATTCGATTATAAATCCATTTAAGAGTGTAATTATACCTTCGTTCTAATTTTAATTTTAATACTATA
>JAJONI010001046.1:0-15421 GCA_022190145.1 Pezicula rhizophila
ATTTGAATTATCTTGATTTTTTTATCTCTGTATCACAAATTTAACCTTGTAATCAGATTCGAGACTTGCTTCTATGTAATATAGCAAGTGCAGCTACAAGTCCTAAATTTGAATAACAAATATGATACGATATGGGCATTTAAATGCCTTGAGAAGATTCTCTTCGATATTAACCCTATTTTGACACCCTTAGTATATTGTTCGTTATCTTGTGCAGGATACCCTAGTGTTTAACACTCTTATAAGATCCAATAAAAGCTTCAATTCAGCACCCCACGATATTTAAAAAGCCGGTAGGTTACTACAGCATATTTAGTTGTCTCATCTAGCTCGATTTCTCATCTAGCAGCCCTGTGCCGATCCTGGCTTATTTTCATTGGATTGGGAGCGTCGATACTGTGGTGATAAAAATCGTCATACTCCTTCATCGATTTTACATATATCTCCATGAGCTCGTTTTGCTTTGAGGTCTCTTTGCTGTAAACTTAATATCGACATAAAGGCCTAAGATTCTGACAAATCGGAAGTTTGTCACCAACATAAAATCCTGCAGTAGATAGGATAGTATAGCTTTATCTCTAAAGATGTCGAAGCGTGACATTTTTATCCGTTCTGGATATATAGCCCACACTGGACACCGTATTCCTCTCTGTATTTAATTCCAGACATTCCGTAGCAATACTTGGGAGAAGATACTCCCCTAACATTTCCACTAGATCTGGATATACTTGACCGTAGATATTATACTGCTCTTTACATGGAAGTCTCAGACATGTCGCAGCAATTGAATTGAGATACTCGTAGAGCTTTATTCGGAAAAGTTTGCAGAGTTGTGATTCGTGTTCCGGGTGGAAAACTTCTGGAGATGTAATGCACTTTCTGAGTGGCGTTATTTTGATCTTGGGGCCTATACTACACTAGTTTTGATCCAGTATATTGTGGGTGTAAAAGTGGGAGTAGAGACAAGTACAAAACTTGCGGATTTGCAGAAGCTTAAGAGCTTTATGTTACGGACTTTACTAAGGGGTAGTGTCGAGGCTAATTTGCTAGTCTCTTACAAGTCTTCTGGTAATTGTACTAGCAATAACCCATGGGCGATTACGAAAAGAGCAGTTTGAGACTAAGTGATGGAATACAAGTTCTAGTGAATGACCATCGCTATTTAATTAAGCGAGCAATTGAGAAAAGAAGAGGTTGTAACTGCAGCTATGCAGAGCAGTTTTACTAGCAATTGAACTTCGAATTAAAATGTAAATAAACCAAAGAGTTTAAGAATCCGGACAAATATTTAGCTCACTTTCCTACACGACCTGACTCTCGTACTATTTGAGTGAGGCTTAGAAGCAGTTGTACCTATATTGAGTAGATACTTTCCACCTCAGAGAGGAAACCATATATGAAAACCTGGACCAAAATCCAGGGATATGCTTCAAAACCTTAACTAGATTCTAAAATTTATCAAAGTTTTCCTTTGCAAATACGACGGTATATCCTAATCACACCCACCACCTTTATTCACACGAAGCAAAACAGAACTATGGCACGTGATTCAAATTTGTTATCTTAGCGCTATCTTAGCGGCGATAATCCCGGCCCACTATCGTACTTTTTCAGAATTTCTTCAGAACTCGCCGACATCAACAAAAGAGAGGCCAATTATAACAAAGCTCTACTCTCGATCTCTATAATATTCACAATGCCCAAAGCTACGACGCCGACTACTGCGCGCCATGCCAGGCGGCACAACCCTCTCGAAGACGAGTATAATGCGACTACCTCTCTCAAACAAAAGTCTGGAAAGCGCAAGTCGAGGGACGAAAACCAGGAGGACAAATTCGTAGACGCAAAGGCATCACGGAAGATTTTAAAAATCGGACAGGAGCTTGCAGATGAGGATGAAGAAGAGAACAAGGTCACTAAGCCAAATGCAGCATTCGATTTCGAGTCGAGATTCGAGGATGAGGAGGAGGAAGAGCCATTCGAGGAAGCTGAGGCCTGGAGAGACGAGGAGGAAGAGGTGGAGGAAGTAGAGCTCGCTCCAGAAGACTTGGAGACATTCAAAAAATTCTTTCCTGCAGAAGAAGACGATCTACTAAAACAAGGCTGGCCGGGTATGGCAGATCATGAGGAAGAAGGGCCTGGAATAAATCTGGCAGATCTCATTCTGGAGAAAATTGCTGCAAAGGAGGCAGCGCAAGCAGGGAATGGTGGAGGAGCAGAGCCTGGTCCCATAGATGAGGACTATGAGATACATCCGAAGGTCGTTGAGGTCTACACAAAGTAGGTTTTTATGAGGTATGGAGAAGCACTCAAACACTAACATGTCTATAGAATTGGTCTTATATTGTCACGGTATAAGTCCGGAAAACTGCCAAAGCCTTTCAAGGTTCTTCCTACGGTACCCCATTGGGAGGATATTCTCGAGATTACCCGGCCTGAATCATGGACCGCCAACGCCTGTTATGAAGCCACTAGGATTTTCGTATCTAGTACGCCTTTAACGGCACAAAGGTTCATGGAGAGGGTACTCCTTGAGCGAGTGCGGGAAGACATACACGAGACGAAGAAGTTGAATGTTCATCTATTTAATGCGCTGAAGAAGGGACTTTACAAACCAGCGGCATGGTTTAAAGGGTTTCTGTTTCCGTTGGTAGCAAGTGGAACGTGCACTTTGAGAGAAGCAACTATCATTTCGGCAGTACTAGTACGAGTCTCAGTACCTGTGCTACATTCTGCAGCTGCTATCAAAGGGCTCTGCGACATTGCTGCACAAGAATCTTCTGCTGGCACAGAGGGTGGCGGTGCAACCAATATCTTCATCAAGGCCTTACTAGAGAAGAAATACGCTCTGCCCTTCCAAGTCATAGACTCTTTGGTCTTTCACTTCTTGAGATTCCGCAGCGCTGATCCTGCAAGTGTCCAGGATGGCGAGGTTCCAATGTCCGGCGTTTCTTCGAAAGGTACAAAACTGCCAGTTATATGGCATCAATGTTTGTTAGCATTTGCCCAGAGATACAGGAACGATATTACGGAAGATCAGAGAGAAGCTTTATTGGATTTACTTCTCACGGATGGTCATCATACAATTGGTCCAGAGGTTAGGAGAGAACTGTTGGCAGGTAGAGGCAGAGGAGTTCCTCTGGAACCGGAGGGTCCATTAATGGGTGGCGACGATACGATGATGATAGATTAATTGCGCTCTAGATACCAGAAATAAAAGGGCTGAATATGTTCTGAGGGAGGATTGCAGCATGATCGGGAAGTGATCTTATGCCCGTTGATGCATCCAATTGCGACGACTGTTTAGGCAACACTTGCTGCGCCACATACTATACATTTCAGCTCAACGCAATTCTGCCGACTGCAACCAAGGCCAGCCTTTAGCCTTCAGCCTCAAGCCCTTTCGGAATATCCCCAACTGCTGTCATTATTGTTTTGCGACAAAGTCTTGATGTTTTGACCAGTGCGGAATATCTTTTGCATTGGTGCCTTGATTGATCACGAATTATCCCGCTGGCCGCTCTCCGTGTCAGCCCGTCATCGTAAGAGCTTCCGCTACTGGAATCCCCTAGCAAGCCAACCTCAAATTTCAACGACAATTTGCGTTGCAACCATACTTTGCACTTGCCCTTTAGAATTTCCAGTTCACTACACCAGAGAACGAAAGCCTTTCAGCAGGAGATATACACAATGGCAACACACAAATCCATCTCAGAGCCCAGCTATGCAGTCCACCGTCCCACAGACGGTGGTCCATCCTCCTCACATCAACCACGAGAAGAGCAAGAAGACCATCGTTCAACAACACCACCACCATATTCAGGACCCACAACATCCGCAATGAGCATCCCTTGTACAAGACCCCAAACACAAAAACACTACCCAGGCCTCCCAAAACTAGATTATAAACTCTATTGCCCACGCAACTTCACACTCTACAAAGACCAAACAACGTTAAAATCCTCAGATCCCCTACTCTCAACTGACCCAAAAGAATTAGTAGCTTTAATCCAACAATTAGCTACCGTGCCCCCAAAACCTCAAATTAGGATTCGCGGTACGAGTCCTGGGGGTATGACTGTTCATTTTGATTTGAAGATTAATATGATGGGGTTGATTGTTCCGGATGATAGAGAGAAGAAGAGTATGAATTACGTGAGGATTATTGCTCCTGGGGAGAAGGGGTGGAGGGGCGAGATTAGGGAAACTATTGAGCCGAACGTTGGAGGTGGGTTGGAGGAGTGGGCGAGGATGTTTTGTAGAGATTCGGCGGCTATTAAACAGTAAGTAGCTTTTCTTTTCCCCGGTTGAAGGACTGCTGTAGTAAAACTATTGAGGTGGTTTTGCAGAACTCGTCTCGTAGCTAAGAACAGAACAAAAGCCCTTGATCTCCTCCCCATCACTTCCCAATCCCCTCCCTCTCCTTCCCACAACAAAACCAAAACTGGATGTCAATACTAACAAAAAATCTCAGATTCTCACTCCAACGCATAGTAACAAACTGGGATACCAACTACCTAGAAGGAAGACTCCTCTCCCTAATATCAAGCACCTCCTACAAAGGACACACCGAAATAACATTCCCCATAACCCATACCCACGTAACCGTAAAATCACCCGACAAAGTAAATCGATTTTTTTCAAATGTCACCTCTCTTTTCACTGGGGTCAAAAGATATGAGATTGTAAAAAGTGTTTGGCCATATGCTGATACCGAACGTTCTTTTGCGTCTTCCGGGGAAGGTTTTGCCGGTGGGAGAACTTGTTGTGTGCAGAGTGAAGACACCTGGTTTGAGGAGTGGAAGGATTGTATTAGGTATGCTGTTCTGGGGAGGAGGAATGGTTGGGTTACGGGTGAGGATCGTTTGGAGCTTTTGATGGAGCCGAGGGTTGATGAGGGTGTGAAGCCTGAGGAGTGGGGAACTTATTAGTTGTGGTTGGTTGGGTTTGGGTTGTTGTGGTGGTGTTTTGTGATATTTTAATTTAGGTATTGTAATGTATGTAATGAATTATGTCAGTTTATCCTGAATTTAGTAGCGTTGAAGCTTGTCAGGTAGATATCTTATCTATAGATATCAGAATAGGTTCCTGGGAACCCTTTTTGCTTATTAATTATCTATATAAGGATTCAAAGTCATAGTCACACAAGTGTAGTAACTTTCAGGAAATTTTAACAGGACAAGGCTGTACACAGCCAATGAACGCCTGAACGTCCCTTACGCCGCCGTCATGAAATATATACATTCCCCCATACCCACCACTCGCGTCGAAAGAACTAAGCCTTCTCCCACCTCAACTCAACCTTCTCACCCTTAACGCTCGAATTAAACCACTCGAAAATCTCAATATCACCCTCCTGAACTGCCTTAGCACCATGCAAAACATTACTCTCGGCCAATTTCTGGGTAGCCATATACAACTCCGTAGTAGCAAGATTACGAGCAATACAAGCTCTACTTCCTGCACCGAATGCAAACCAATACTTGTTGGCTTCAGCCGTAACATTTCCTTCCAACCATCTCTCAGGTTGGAAAGAGTGGGGGTTTGGGAAGGCTTTGCTATTGAAGTGTAGTTCGTAGCCTGAACACCCTACAATGGAACCTTGCGGGAAATGAATTCCTTTAAATGTCCAGCCTCCAGCTGGAACGACGTGCGGTAAGCGAGTGGGGTTTGCCATGCTGATTCGAAGTCCTTCTTTGACGACTGCTTGGAGATATGGTAATGATTGGACATCCTGTGCTTGGGAGCCGAGAGCTGCATTGGAAAGAACCTCCTTGCGGAGGATCTCGTACCTAGGTAATAAGGTCTTAGCCAGAGATTTTGACAAAGTAGAAAACGGGGATGACATACTTCTCAGGGTATAAGGCAAGATTTCTGCAGATGGTTGTAATGTTCATACCACTTGAGTCAGTACCGGCAAAGATGAGATCTTTACACTGACTCTTGACCTCAGACCTATCAAGACCAGCACCTAGGAGACGTCCAGGGTATGTCTGAGCACCCTCTGGAGTAGTGTCCACCAGGTTCTCGACAAACTTGTCTACGATCTTCATACTGTCATTTGTGTGCTCATCCGGCATGCACTTCTCAATAGCCCATTCCAGCCACATGAAGACCGAGTTAGGCAAGTAGAAGAACCTTCCGACAGCTACAAACGCATCCACAAAAGCCGACACTGACAGGGTCTTTCCTTTCTCGGACGTCCCATTGTAGTTTTCCTGGAATAGATGGGTTGATACAGCATCAACTGCCAAGCTCCTGGATAGATTCAACAAGTTGACAGGCCGGCCAGTTTCAGCTTCTTCTTGCATTCTCTCAATAAAACGGTTTACACATCCATATAATGCAGCTTCATTGTCTCGAATGCTCTTCGTGGAGAACATAGGAACCACAGCTTTCGCCCTTGGCGCTCTGTGATCCATGTCCGTGGTGGAGAAAATAGTTTTATGGCCATCAATATCGAAGTTGGCGTAACACGGTGCTTTGGGGAAACCACCCTTCGCAATATAGATTGGTCCCACTGCATCGCCATCGCTGATATCGACTTCTCCAGGAGACACTCTCACGCATGTTCCGTACTTCAGATGAGCTTGGTGTATAGCAGTCGCTTCGTCGCCAATATAAGCATGGTAGTGAAGCCAAAGCGAGGTAATCTTTGGAAGGAGTGGTCCAGGTATGTGTGAGAGGGGATGAAGAGTCACACGGTATATGGATTGGACCAAGAAGAAGAGGAACGAGAGGGTGAAGATGGAAGCCAGAGGGCTACTGCGCACAGAATCCAGAACGAATTCGAGTAAGGCCATTATTATTAGGCAATTGAGCTTGATTTGGTACACTGCCCTCCTCCTGTCAATGCTTTAGGCGATGTTGAGTATTTATTATTTATTGGTGCTGGAATTCAATGTTCATAGTGGGGGTTGTGGTATGACTCCGCCGCTCCTAACGATAACAAATGAATTTCTCATCGGCTTGTCCGCGGTCAAGGCGGGCTATCCGAACTTGTATCGATATTCTTGATGTATAGGATAGATTGTTATTTTGGCCTTTCAATTGTTTCCCAGATATATAAATTAATTCCGCGCCTGCGGGTTTAAGAGAACATATTTAACCTTGTAAACCCTAGGTTGAAGGCCGTGATGCCGGGATAAGAGGGCTTGGACCGGAAGAGGCTGTAAGCGAGTGCCGCGGAAGTCTGGGATTACCTATTCACATCACGTAGTGATTGGGACGCTCTACCTCCTTAGACATTGCCACTACCAACGAGTCAAGTACATATTAATAACAAATGAAAGTAGTCCACGAACCTAATAAGGTGCATTTATAAACCCAATCGCCTGATTGAATAGGTGGTTGTAACCTAGGTACTTAGTTCCAGTTGCTAGTACTATCAGCGACAATACCAGCACCAGGTGTCATTCTGCTTAAAGCTACTTTTCAAGTAATTAGCTCCAAAGCGAGCGTTGCTTGTGACTTGCATACGGAATGTACAATACAAAATTGCAACGCAGCGGCCTTGCTTATTGTGTGAATTGAGTTGCATAGACTATGAGTCTACATGCAAGTGCTCCATGCGAGGCTATTTCTCCCCCTTTCATTCCATCCCATCCCAGCAATCATCTATGCCTCTTCATATGAGAGAAACAATCCCTCATTCATCTACGCCACCACAGAGCAATTACGCTACAAAGCGAAAACAGGCCAGCCGCATGATGCCCATAACCAGAACGAGATCTGCTACACGATGCACGTAGTATGCAACAAAGACGAAGTCTAGGATTAAGATATCCTTAAAAAGATAGCATCCACGTGGTTATATGTACAGTCGAAACCAAATGTCGTAGTGCGTTGTGTAAATGTTTGAAGGTTAAATGCGTCAAAGCCGGTAGGTGTGTCACCGAAACGCCTCCGTCCGTCGAGAATCTATGTCGACAAAGGGAAAAAGGAAAGAAAGGGTTCATTATTTACGTGATAAATGCGGCAAGGGGTATCGATGATGAAGGTTGAATGTTGAGAAGATTCGTCGTTATGCTCGCATCCGTGTATGAGATTTTACATCGCTCCACCTGGGTAGGGACCTCGTGGTAACATTCCTGTGTTGGTTCTTGGGGGCGAGTTTCCGTTCCTTGGGCCTCTTCCTCCTCTACCCACGGGTAACTCAAAATCCGGGTTCGAGTTCAAAAGTGCCATGTCATTCTGCCTTGGTGGAACAGGTCTCCGCTGGGGCATAGGTCCGCCGCCGCCGCCATACCCAGGGCCACCGTTCCACCTTGGGTTAATTCCACGCTGTGACACAGATGTGAAGTTTGACCTATCTGACTCTGCAGGGCTACGAGCTCCATCTTGGATGTCTTCATACGAATTATTGGCATCTATGTCAGCAAGACGAAGACTCGGTGGTGCAGGCTTCAAGGCACCTGGAATGAGCGAAGGGTGGCTGGGGTCAAGAGGAGTTTGCGTGACGAAGCGAGGGTCGACATCCTCGTAGTAGTTGTCCGATCCTGTCCGCTTGTGGGGACTTGGAAGTTCAGCAGGTTGAGGTGTTCGGTTTAACGGAGACCCGCCTCTTCCCATCGGAGAATCTCCTCTACCTGGCGGGCCATGATCACCCCATGCGGCACGCGGTGGTACATACGGTCTACAGACGTTAGAAAATGCAACATGTGAATGGGTTCCTGAAGATACTTACTCGTCTGAACTGTATCTACTCGTCTCGCTCGTGAGAGTCTCGCGAGGCAGCTGGCTTTTCTGTTGTTGAAGACCGACCATTCCGGCAACATCTCCGTCACTTTCTCTTATATTTCCAAATTGGCCAAAGCCTTTGGGAGCGTTCGAGGGGCTACCTGTTGTTGCATCCATTTCTACAGCTTGTCCAACAGGCCCGACGTCTGTATCGAGGCTTGGTAATGGTGGTGGTGATTCGGCACGTGGAAGGCTATTGCGAGCATCGTCGCCTCCAGGATATGCTATATATCCACCAGGATCTCGACCATATTGAGATGGTGCTGTATCTGGGGGCGAGCCGTATGGGTCATATCCGCGACCCCCAGGAGAAGGATCTCCGGCGTAGCCTCGTCCGTTCTGTGGTGCAGCATAGTTCGGTGGAGGTCCTCTGCCTCCTCTCATCATACCTCCTGCACCCATAGCCATTCCGTCGTTCATGCCACCTGGGCCTCCATAACCTGTGCCATAACCACCCCGCGGCGGTCCATATCCGCCTCTGTTTGGACCATTTGGAGGTCCGTAACCACCTCTTGGTGGACCATATCCGCCACGATTTGGAGGCCCGTAACCACCTCGTGGTGGTCCATATCCACCCCTGTTTTGAGGATAACCACCTCTACCTCTGTAGCCTGGAGGAACTCCACCTCTCCCTCCTCTGTTCATGGAATTATCGGAATATTGTCTTCGTACTCCTGGGTCAGCTGAGGGATCACGATTCCGCATCCCATAAGCTCCAGGCGGTGGTACTGGCATGACGTTACCATATTGGTCTCTTGGAGGGCTCATACTCCTTTGATTCATGCCAGCCATTGGTTGCAGTGGTACACTGTTTGGCGATCTTTCTGGTGACCTTGCTGTCAATGGTATCTGCTCCTCATTTTCACTAGGAGGCTTCTTATTTGTTTCAAAAGTGGCAAAAGATGGCTTTTCAGCTCCCAGCTCACCACCAGTTACCAAAGTAGTTGTTGTGCCACCAATTATGCCCGCAGCTGGTAGAGTAGGATCAGCCCCTGCCCTCTCACGGTTGTAAAAATTCTCCCCGCTCATCTCTGCATTTTCAGCGATACGGCGTTTTCGTGCCTTTCGGCTAACTAATGTTCGCCGCATTGCGCAAGACACAATTCCACTTGCTGCAATGAGGACTGTTGCGGCAAGTACAAGGTAGGATCCCCAAGCCATATGTGGAACAAAAAGTAGCACATCGATCAAAAACGAGAGGAGTGCAAGGACCAGTGTCAAGATACTCAGGATAAATATGCCTAGCAAATACCGAGGTGAGTGTGAAGGTGCATGGAAGTGAGCTGATGCTGCGAGGATCAACATGACCAGTGTGAAGAGAGCTGCAATCGGGTGAACGATTAAGATGGCGGACAGTGTAGTTCTCGTTGACGTCGGAAGATCGAAGCTTGCAGCTTGGGTATCGGTGAAAAGGGAGGCTATTGCAAGGACGCAGGTTAGTAGATGTATTGACATGGCTACGGACAGCCCGCAAAGGCTTGGCTTCTGCGGCAGCAGCTAAATCTTTGCAATGCCAATTGCACTCACCAGTGTTGTACCCAATCTCAATATTGCTGCATGTTGACCCTTTACAAAAACCAAAAACTCCAAAATCCACTCCTCCAAATGATGCCAGCGGAATTGCCTTTATTATGGGGGTTGAGATGACCGATATAAGTAGCAAGGCGAATGCTGCGAGCAGCAGCACTGTTAGAGGTGTCGCCGGTCTCAACATCGCGGTTGGATCAAGGTCTCCCTATCGGCAAAGGCTGTTGTTCGCCAGCGTCTTTACGACGCGGCGTGTCGAGGAAGGATGCGAATCACGAGAGGATGTTGCGACGACGACGACGAGGAAGAGGAATGTGGTTCGGTCTCAGATTGGGAATTGCATCTACAATTGCTGCAGTGATGTCTCTGTTCCTGTCGCATCCATCAGCGTAAACCGTTGTCGATATCGGGAGATCGTCTATCGTGATAAAAGAGGAATCATGTGTCGTTGCAACGAGAGGTCCTGCTCTTGAACCAAGACCAAGATTATTGGAGATCTATCTGGGAAAGCTGGCGGGGGGTTGCTGCAAGTGACGGAACTAGGCTGTACAGTATGGAATTTCGTGGGCTCCCAATTGGCCTCTTGTTCTCAACCCAGCCTCTTCCTTTCGGGGCTCGTATTTAAGGAAAGTAAATGGACAATCAAGCATCCAGCGAGGGCCCAAAAGAAGCGAAGGCGTAAATCGAAAAGTTAAACAGTTGTTAGCCGGAGAATTTAGTCGTTGTGTAGGTCAGGTAAGGACAATAATGAACGATACAGTAGATTGTTGTCGATGGCGTTGTCTAGTGGAGGTTGAACAAGAGAAGGGCCGCGACTCGCCTCGACCCCGTGCAACAGAGAACAGAGGTGGTGGTTTCTCCTGTCTCGCAAATTGATTCGCCTCCACTTTTGCTCCAATGGCTCTGGTCGCCCAGCTTTACACAGCCCCACTGATGATGTTTCCTCTCTTCCGCCCAGAAAGTCTTGTCGTGCTAAGAATATTTTTCAAGTATGCTAAGTAGTATGCAAGTATGCTAAGTAGTATGTATGCAGGTATGTTACCCACACTTTTACTGTGGCAAGGGCGACGATAAGGCAGCCCGTACTCTACCTGAATTGTCTAGATACACAGGCGATGACTATCACTTTTGTCTTGGATGATGGTCTCGATACTGAGGAGAAAGAACCTCTGACTTTGTAATCAAAGTCAAACGAAGCCGAGTGATGTACTGTAACAAAGACAACAAAACCCGAAGCTCGTTCGCCCAAGTTCCCACCGTAACAGTTCCGGCCACAGCTCAGTCCAGGTACAAATATTCTACTGATTGTCTCCGGGTTTCTATTGGGACTGGTTCGTCTGTCCGTCTCCTTTTCATGATGTCATGCAACGCCTACGAAAGTATTCATACAGTACAAGTACCAAAGTCTACCACCGTCTTAAATAGTCTTAAGCTATTCGCAAGGCTAACAATAAAGCAGTCCCATAAAGCCATTTTCCTCTAACAAGCTGCATCTCATCTCACTACGATGTCATCACTACTTTAAGATACTGGACTTGTACTTGCACCTGCACAAACGAGATTTCCGAAGCCATCGCGAGTACCGTCCTGGTACGCTCGTTCCAAGGTGACGACTCTCGTAACTGTTTGGAGATGATGGCATTGCGGGGATCTTGCTGGCTACCATAAAGTGTAAGCATTCCGAGAGTCTGAGTGACCCTGCATCCGTAGGAGATTTGGGCCAATCGGTATCCTTGAGGATTATGCTTGACAGCTTTAGCCCTAACCCTAACCCGGAAGAGGCCGCGTGATAGCGGCTAGAGCTTCCAGGACATGCTCCCGTCTGTGGCAGGTTGCCCGCTGCCCAGGTACAGTAGTAGTGACACCCTATCGTCCGTACTCCGCCGAAAGGGCAACTAAAAGTACGAGCTCGGCCTTGCAATTACAATAAAGAAATAAATAAGTACCGTGTAAGTACCGTGAGAAAGAGCAATAATAATAATAATAATAATAATGAGAACCTTGGATGAGTAGCAGCCCACTTCCCTCAAGCGATATTAATAGCGTCCCGCGTCCCTGTGGATCAGTGGATCTCTCTACCTCAGCTTGACACAGGTTTCAGCGCACGATTTGCAGTAAGGTTTGCATCGAGGCGAGCCATAATTTTGGTTGCCGCAGTGCGGGACAACTTGCACACAGATCTCAAGAGAGGAGACGAGAGATCATATCGTAAACATAATTCTCCGCGACCGTTTTCATTTCTCCAGGAACCTCACAAGTTTGTAAGCGAGAAATGTCTGTCTACTGTATACTCCGTCTTCCCGTACTTCTGAACAATAACGGCTTTTGGTGTACGGCGAGTTGTCGGCCCCGAGAATAATACCGGCTTACGAAGTATACTGTACTGTACTGTGCCTCCGGAGTTTAGATAACAGAAAATCTGCGGTAAGCGAGATTTTTCCATCGGCGGTTCTACCTATGACGATAATTCAGGGTCGTCTTTCAACTTCATCTTCTCTTCTCTTCTTTTCGCTTCAACTCCTTCCCTTCTTCGTAGCTATGTCACTGCGTATCGCAGGACTAGGCTCCCGATGTATACGGACAGATAGCACGTCTCTACCATTCTCTTCATTGCCATGGAAGAACAGGTCCCTCCAGATCTTGCCCCGCGCAGCGAGTCGCTCCATCCATCATAGCACACGACCGCTTCCTCCGTCGCGACTCTCACACGTCCTACCCAAGGTAGTGCAACGTTCGATACAGCAAAGGTTCCAGCCATTTGTGCCTCCTTCGCCCGCCTCTTTGGGAAAAGCAAAGCCTGCGAAATACTATCCTCGATTGCAGAAATGGGGTCGAAGATTATTCTATGTCTCTGCAGTGACGGGTGTACTATACCTCATAGATACGCAGCTCTATGCATCCTCAATTACTCGGTCCCTCCGAACATTTAGTCTTGGAGTTTTCGTAGCGGCGGATTATAAGCTGAATTTTAGACCACGCCCTTTTGTAGGAACGATTGAAGACCTGCATCGACGAAATGCTGAGAGAATGTTTAATCTTCTTCATCAAAATGGGGGCCTATACTTGAAGGTATATAGTTTACGCCTTTAGAAATGCAATAACCAACCACTAAAAATTGAATATGTAGATTGGCCAGGCAATTGCAATGCAGAGCGCTGTGCTCCCTCCAGAATTCCAGAAAATGTTCGCGCGAATGTTTGACGACGCTCCACAAAACGAATGGAAAGATGTTGAGAAAGTCATTCGGGAAGACTTTGATGGCAAGAGCCCCGAGGAAGTTTTTGGAATCAGCTTCCGTAACGAACCAGGAAAAGGAGTTATGGAAAGAAGAGCTCGAGCTTCAGCCTCTGTTGCGCAAGTACATTGGGCACGATTACCAGACGGAAGAGAAGTCGCTGTCAAGGTGCAGAAGAGAGAGATTGCCCAACAAGTCGGCTGGGATCTCTGGGCATTCAAGTGTGTCTTGCCTCAATTTTCAATACCGTGATATACTGACAAAATCTACTAGGGTTGTAATGAAAGTTTATACTTACTGGTTTGATCTTCCACTGTACAGTCTTGTGCCGTATATCACGGACCGTCTAATGTTGGAAACGGATTTTATAAATGAAGCCAATAACTCGGAGAAAATGTCGGAACTCGTCGCCAGCGAACCACGACTTCGGGGACGTGTATATATCCCCAAAGTCTACAGGAACTTGTCGTCAAAAAGGATAATGACAACGGAATGGATCGAAGGCGTTCGACTCTGGGACAAAGAAGCGTTATCGGCACAATGGCGCGGTGGCTATGGAAATGGCTCCCCTGGGGCTAATGGCGTGCCTCTATCAGTACCAGATTCTCCAACTCTTTCTGGGCACAACCGTGCCGAGATTCTCAAGCCCGAAAGGAATGAATGGAAAGGTAAGAACGGAAAAGGTGGTCTTGGTCTCAGTCTGAAGGAGGTAATGACCACCATGGTCGATTTATTCTCTGCTCAAATGTTTCTTTGGGGCGTGGTACACTGCGATCCACATCCAGGAAATATTTTCATCCGCCGCAAACCTAATGGCCATGCGGAACTTGTACTTATCGACCACGGACTCTATGTAAATATGACACCTAAGTTCCGTCATCAATACTGCCAGTTCTGGAAAGCAATCATGACATTCGACAATCAAACTCTCAGCGAAATCACAAGTGCCTGGGGTGTAAAGGCCCCTGACCTCTTCGCTTCTGCCACCTTGATGCGTCCATATGAGGGTGGGGATAATAGTACCAAGGAACGAATCACAGGAGAGTTGAAGGGGAAAACGGCTGCTGAACGCCATTTTGAAGTTCAGCAAAGAATGCGTCAAGGAATCCGTGATGTGCTTTCTGAAGAAGAGAATTTCCCCCGAGAACTACTCTTCATTGGTCGTAACATGCGTATCGTGCAAGGAAACAATCAATTCCTCGGCTCACCCGTCAACCGCATCAAAATGACTGGTTCTTGGGCGTCCCGAAGTCTTGTTGATAGTAAAGATCTAAGTTTCGGGGAGAGATTTAAAAACGGATTCAAGCACCTCTTATTCAGATTTGTATTGTTGAGCAGTGATGTGGTATTTTATACCTCCAAGGTGCGACAATGGCTAGGATTTGGCGACGGAATGGAGGACGATATTGAGAAGCAGATGAGATTTATTGCCAAGGATCAGCTTGGTGTTGAACTGCAGCACTCAGTGTTTGAAGGTTAGGTAGACTTGTATTTTTATGTACATTTTATAATGCTCGCTTCGGATTAGATATGGATATCTAGAAGGCACAGAGCTGGCGTTCAAAGAGTTATACAGAGTCCACTCTATAAAGAATAATGCAACCTCACTTTTTGAGTAATTTGACCGGCCTTGCTTCCTAAACATTGTGCCTTTCTTATGAAGCTAACATCAATCCCCCCATTCACTCCTTAGCCTCAGCCTCCAGCTTCCTGGTAATATTAACAAGACTTAGTCTTTGAGACATCTCAGTGTAAGCAAAATCCAGATCCAGACCGACCTAGTTTCCAGGTTTGTTTAATGACATCTTCGAATCAGATAACTATAAGCATAGAAGAAAATCTTTAATATTTAAAATTCTAGTAGTCAGCTAATGCTTCAGTAAGTCTCTATTCAGTTATTAGAGTTAACATGCTATCAAC